>AGDA01090482.1:0-20228 GCA_000281935.1 Mengenilla moldrzyki | reverse complement strand
TTCATTTTTGATCTCTTAATCAAACACTTACAAGATTTATTTATTTGATGTTTAGACTATTTTAAATGTAATGACTATTTCAAAGTCCATTAAAACTTTCAACATCACATTTACCTATACGGATTATGTACTAAAACTGATCAAGCGGGTTAGTTAACTTTACTTCGTTAGTTTCAATGTCACATCGGTCAGTAGTGTTAAAAATTTCAATTAAATTATGATCACATCGGTTTGGTTTCAATGGTACAAAAATGGCTACAGAGCCCGCTGATGATTTACCCGTGAAATAGGCAATAACCCAAGATCCTTTGGTGAGCCAACAGTCTCTGAATGGAGCATTCCAACCTGCATTACCGTCATCGCTCACTTTCCAAAACCATTGTGAGTTAACAGTACGATTCTTTAAGACTATAATGTGACCGTCAACAGAATCTCGATATATTAGAAACGGAATCGAGGGTGGTTTCGTGATAATAATCGCAATTAAATTCGAATCGTTTTGCATAAAACTTTTCGCAACAACCACGATATTGTCATCGGTGAAGTTATCGTTTGCTAAAAGAAGTGTGGCTTTGTCACTTACGTTGGTAGGTAGTTGCAGTGCCGGTGAAATCGAGAGTGTTTTGTAAGAGCAAACAGAATCGGCATGTTGGGACTTCGATTGCAGTGATTTTAGCTCATTTTGTGTCGTTGTAAATATTTTAAGTATTAAAAATAAAACTCCATACCCGAGCATTACAATGCCTAACAATCTACGTATCACAAATCTGGAACATTTTTAATAGCTCACTTGTGTCAATTATTAAGTATTACATTTTCAAAGCTTTAAGCTTGCTATGAATGTGAGCTGTGGGCTCTTTGAAGCGGACGGATGCTGTGAAATTTCAATAAAATGCGTTGCGCTAACTTTATCGTCTTTTTTCAGCGCGATCGATAGCACATCATATTTTTTCTGATGATAGTCTCTTGTATAAAGGCAAATATGCATGTATCCATAATAGAAACAGGGTAAAGCAAATTATTTGATCAATTGAATTGCACTTGCTTCCTCATCAACTTAACGGAATCACTACACGTATTTCCGGTTTCGTTTATTTCAGAATTTAAATCACGTATCAATAGCAAAAGTCCCATTTTACTCACGAAGTTATTCACTTAGTCAAATGATCCCGTTACGAATATGTAATTGTTATTTGTTAATTAACAATTAAAATGTACCTTCAAATCTATTTAAATTAAAGTTGAATTGGATTATTTCACATGGAAATAGATTTTCGAAAACTTATAATTTTTCTAATCATAATGACAGAGTCACAACACACTTCCAAATAATAAATTTAACTCGTGGAAATTAATGACTTTTTTTAAAAGTTTATATGAGGGAAATTTATTGACATCGGAAATAATTTTTTGTTGATTCACGGAAAATTAAAAAAAAGCTAATTTGTTTAAAACTTAACGACTTTTCAATTTTCGTTCGTGATGACATTTAATTATCTCAATGTATTGTGCTCTTCATAATATTATTAAGGGTTTTAATCTTAAAATTTAAATGATAAGAAAAACTCTTCGATTAAAAAAGCCTTTCAACACGTTTTTAAAAGAAAAAAAAACGTGTCTTTTATCCGAACTGGATAAAAACTGCAAAGTTTTAGAAATAATGGTATAGTCAAATGCAAAATCAGCATGATATAAAATTTAAAAATAGTCTTATGCCTGTACTAAGAAAAATTTTTAATATAATGAGACAACTAAATTTAATGTACATTTAGAATGAACTTTTCGGGAGAAATAAATTATAAATTACCACAAACCTGTTTTTAAATTAGCAAAATTTTTGTACATCTCAAATACAGCGAAACTATTTTCTAAAATTATATAATTATTATCTGTTTTAACCACAGTTTTCTTTGAATGTGTAAGCCAAAAAAACGTACAAGACTCACTATGATATTGTCATAAACTTTCAAATATCATGGACCCTGTATAAAAATTAAAGTTCAAGCTTCACTCCAAACTTGCATTGCTTACTAATAACAACCAAGATATTTACAAATATCAATTTCATTTCAAAATTCACATAATAAATATAATAACCTCACAATTTTCTTCACGTCCATTAAAAAATACGTTTGTTTCCCTCCTCCATTTATCACGACTTTGTGCCATTTTTATGGTAATTTAGTGCCAAAGAGGTCCCTTTAGAATACAAAAATTAATAAACTGAGATAGGTAAATGGCGTCCCTTTCTGTATCGAAAGGGTGATATTTTATTCTACCATTATACTTTCTGAAGTAAGTAAAAAGAAATTAATTTTAGAGTACCGTAAGTAGGAATCAATGTACTGCTTTTATTCGTTAAAAAGTACTCGGATTAAGTTCTATTAGCGCAAAATAAGTTAAAAAAAGAGAGTAAAATTTACTGAAAAAATAACGTGTAAAAATAGGTTCCAGTCGAACGCAAGTTAATATGTAAAATAAAAGTTTCAATGTACTACATCAGGAGTGAGCAACCTTTTTCAATAAAAGGCCTATCCAAATCTTAAAAATTTCTGCGGGTCAAAAAATTATATATTTATAAAATTTATAGTTTATCTATAAATAAAAAGCATTGGTTAAAGAAACATAAAATATGGAAAAAAGATTATATACAAAAAAAAGAAAAATATGAAAAACCAATATGTATACTTGAAGGTTTAGCGTGAAAATAGGCATGTTTAATTTGGAAAATTTGACATATCTAATATAAATAAACGCTTGACGGACCACATGTAGCCCGAGAGCCGCGGGTTGCTCATCCATGCATTACATGTTTTAATAATATTTTAATATTTTGATAAAAATACTTTTTTAGAGCAACTCAAAATTATTCCTTTTTTGTGCTTTTTTTAAATGATAAAAGCATGCTTATTTTTAAAAAGGCATGTAAATACTGTACGGATTTCGTTTAAGAGCTTCAGTAAAATCCTTTTTGTTACTCTTATCACAGAAGATACAGATACGCCGACTCCATTTTGAAAATGAAAAACCCTGAGAATTTAAGTTGGTATTGATCGCGAAAAAGTAGTGTAAAAGAGGTAAGAGAGCTTTATTTGGGATTTTTCACTGTATGTTTTTAAAAACTAAAACACTGTACCCTTATTCGAAACTTTGGTGTCATTAGTAATAAAATTACTAATACTAACACTAATAACGCGCCATCTTTTATCCAGAACCGCTCAGAACCACTTAAAATGGAGTCAGCGTATTTGTGTCTTCTGTGCTCTTATCGACCTTTTCTTTTTGGTAACAATGTAATGACCCTTTATTTTATTTGTCCGTACTTAGTTGTGGTCTTGTTCTAGATATAACCGGTATAAAATTACCATAATTTGAAACTTTATGTTGTTTTAAATATTATGAACAATATCACGTTCAATCTTGCATTTGAGCTAATAGGAAAGAATCACTAATATTTAGCAAAAAGTTTGGTGCCGTTGAAAGCATCAAGTGTCTGTTTGCCCTTAAGTTGGACAAGAGCGTTGAAGAGCTAAGTGGTTATGCTGGTCTTTCTTATAAGATTTCTGGGCGATCAGGTTCACCTACAGTTCTTTTTCTTGGGTTATAATTAACAGATAACATACTTGTAGTAATTCGTGATAGTCGACAGTGTCATAACTGGTCTGCATGTATAGTTATAATTTTTCTATTTGAGGAAACTATAATACAAGACACCAGCATAACGAGCTTCTACAAAAGTCAAAAAATTTTCTTCGATAAAAAAAAGTGACAAATATTTTAAAAAAATCAAAAACCATTTTAAAATAAGTAGAATTAAAAAATGGTAAATAGTATATTGCAAACATTATGTACGATTTGTTTTGTTAACAGATAATAATTTTTGTCTAATAAAAGCTCGATATTGTTGAGCTGGGAGTTTTTAGAGCTGGGCGATTTTACACAAAAGACGTATCAAAAGTTAATTGATAAATTCTCGACTTTAAAAACACATATCAGATGAGTAGAAATGAAAAAAATTCGAAAAATACTTTTAGAGAATTTAATTTTATAGAAGCTGTAAGTCGTATGATTAGTTTTTATTTTCTGTTACTTATAATTCGATATATTTCAACTACTTTTGACTCGAAGGAAAACATTTCTGAAAATTTAATAGATCCTTTAATTAAAACAAAATCAGATTTACGATAAAAGCTAATGCATCAGTTTCCGTATAGCCAATAGTGCGTTTTAAACATCTAAAATTTGTATATTTTGTCTACGCTCAAATGACAAAAGAAAAAGATTTGTTTATTTTAGGAGCTTTTTATACATAAATTAGACAATTTTTAGACAGCAATTATTAGTGTAATAAAAATACACTTTTTATATGTTAACTTTTTAGGTAAATAAAATTATTTATTTTTAGACATCTTTTATGTGCCTTTTCCACACTATTTTCGTAAACAAATTAAAAATCTTCTTTTGTAGGCGATTTCACATTGACGGCGTGAACGTCTATTTTCTTCGTATATATTATATATTTTTTATACATCTTTTAGATACTTTTTTCGTAGCCTATGTGTATTTTTTTTTTCTTAAAAAGTTTTTCAACAACTTTTAGTTTCTAATTGAATATTGAAGAAAGCTGTTCTTAAACGTTTAGAAAGCGCATGGACAACCAGCGTTTAAAAAGCGTATTACATATACTAGCATAATTAACTGCTTAGATTTTATTAAAATTAAACGCTTAATAAACAGCCTAATAAATTTTATCAAAACTTAAAAATTAACATGGGCTTATTTATATATATCTTTGATTTTCACGATTTTTTTTTGAAAAATGAAGACAAAAATGAAACAATTTCCGGGCGCGAATGTATTAAGGTAACATAGTTTTAAAATTTATAGAACATTTGCTTATAAGATTTCTCGACGTTTTTCAAATGTGTTACAAGAACACATTTTTGGATGAGAAATGTCCTTTTTTTAAAATAATATTTCATTATTAGATTACTTTAATAATAACGTATCTGCTATATAACATTTTTATAAACATGTTGTAGCAGACTGCTCTATACCTTCATTTCCATTAAAACTTCCAGTTTCTAATATTTCATATGCCCTAAACTAAACGAATTCGATTCAACATACGTGTGAGTAAAAAATTTCTAACATTTCACAGAAGAAAATTGATTTTATACACGAACACATAAATAAACTTGTACCTAAGCAAAATGTTAAAAACACTTATATAAAAGAAACGAATTTTCTGAATTTTGAGAAAAAAATATTTGACAAAAGGTACAATTTTTGCATTCAAAACAAAATGAAAATATACCACTGATTCTTTGAGTTTGTTTCTATCAAAAAGAATTTTAAACGAAGATTTAAAGAATATCTTCAGAAAAGGCACCCATTAACCGGAATTCATTATCGTTGAAAATCACTCTCAAAAATTGCAAATGTTTTCGTGCAGAAGAGATTTGCTTATTAGCAAACAAGCGCAGAACAAATTCTTTTTCAAAGGGCTTCGACAGCTCATTAGCACCAGAATGATTCGCGAGAAAAATCAAATCTCTTAAATGACGTCGAAACTCGTTATTCGTACTTTGCTGAAGAATGATTTCTTCACCATCACAAAGTCGATCAATATCCAAATGAAAACGACCAAACATATTACGCACTTGGCTCATTTTCAGCAAGTAATACTCGTAGTCACGAATCGATGTGACAATATTTTGCAGCGACAAACGATCGAACTGCGACTCACGAAGGAATACTGTAACGTTTTTAACCAAATCACTGAAATGGTCTGGGAGACGGATTTGCAATGCGATTGATTCAGTAAAAAGCTTGTATAAGGCAGCGTGCAATATTGCCGGTATTATCAGATCAATAATTTGGCAAACAGTTCGCGATTCGAGAAAAGTAATTACTTTTTCTGCTTGAATGCTATCGTCACACAATTTCTTTTGCTGAAACACCGGCAGCGAATCGGCTTCATTCCATAAATTAAGCCAGACATTATCAGATATCTGCATTCGTTCACTTAGCTTGCCTCGCTTCTGATCCCAAGCATCTAACTCGGTGTCGTCTTCAATCCAATCATGCGGTGAATACCAGCGGATAAAATCTTCAAACAAGGCTCCTGGATTAGCTGCCTTAAACGATTCCATATCGGACAACAATGACGCACTCATTATCTTCATTCGCGTCTCATTGTCCTTCAATTCTAGCAGCAAGTTAGCGTCTTCTTCCATTTCATCTTCGGTCTTCGGCATCGGTTCTTGCGTAACTGGCACGTACATTTGACTTCCGGTCTTAAGCAGTTTTAGACTAGACAGTTTTCTTAAACGACCAACAGCTTTTATATTTGTTTCTAAGTCAGAGGAATCGAAGGTAGATTCTCGACCTGAAATTTCAGAAAGACAGTCGTAAAACTCATCATCTGATTCACATGTTTTGTCTAATGTACTATCGTTCATGTAGGTGAGGTTGGTCATTTCACGTTCATTTTTCTTATCGATACAATAATTAAGTTGTTGCAACTTTTGATGCAGTAAACACGTCCGAACTGTTGGAAAGCCCGGCAATATACTGTGAAATAAATCAATAACATATTTTATTAGTACTAAAACGAATATTACAAGAAACAAGTCTACAAAAAACCTTGTGTTATTTGTCACAAGTTATAACAATAATGAAAAATGGCATTTTAGTAATCAGAAATTGCATATGATATTCCGAAAAAAGATTCTTATCATATTATTAGAGCCTGATGCGTCTTTTAATAGTAAAACAAACTTCTGACATACTATGATTATTTGAAATAGCTTTTTATAAAGTGGGCCAATATGTTAAAAGAAAATACTTCTACTTGGCTTTGATTTTATGGAAAAGCCTTTTGACAGAAAAATGTGACTACGGATGACAACAAAAGAACTCAACTATTAGACGCAGATTTTCTTCCAAGTACTCTCATTGGATTCCATACATTAATAGAGAAAAATTCTCTCTTAAAAATAAAAAAAATAAAAAATTTTACTTAAAATTTACGAAAAATTCTATTAAATTCGACTAAAATCAGTTAAATTATCGTTATTTTAAACATATTTATTTTTAATTTTTAACAGAAAAGTTTCGTTGTCTTTATTTTTAAAAGAATTTTTTCTCTGTGCATGTTTCCAAATTAAAAAAGATATGTGCCATTTTTACGATTATACATCAGACAATGAATAATTATGTACATTTTATGAAAAATATTTTAATAAAATATTTAGAGAAAAAAATGATTAAAAAAAAAGTCAATAAGATTTTGCCACTTAATTTCTTTCTGATGTATAATTTATAAAAACATAATTTTTTCAGGTTTTTATGTATTTTAACAAACTAGTGTATTGTACTATTTATTTATATGCTTATTTAAATTGGTACGTACACGGAAATTTTTTTATGGGCATTTGAGAAATAAATGTTGTTATAAAATGATAGCTATAGGGAATATTGTTGAATCAATTAAAAGAAATTACTAATATAAGCAAAAACTGACTTTATAAATTTCAAAATTTTCTTTTAGTGATAAATTTTAAAATAATAATCAAAATTTTGTTTTTAAACGTTAAATTATAGTTGCACTTTTTGACAATCTATGTTTTTCAGTGTTTCATTTATTAAGAATGATGCATTTTTAAATTGTAGTAATACATATTTAGTTTTTTAGATTTCTTATATACAATTTAAATAACATTATAGTATTTCAAGACTTTTTTACACATCATTTAGCAATCTCGAAAATCAATTTGGTGTATTTATATGACAACAAATGAAACTATCGATTTACTCTTGAATTGTATTTTTCAAATAATTAAATGGAACAATAATATTATATACACTACACATGAAAGCGTGTCATAATTTATTCGACTATTAATCACAAAATTTTCAAAAATTCATAACCTCCAATATACGATTTTAAAGTTATTCAAATTTGAATTAAATAAAAAAATATTTCATATTTTGTGAAAAATTTTATTAATTACATTAAAAAGTATTCAAATTACAGAGCCAACAAAGAGAAAAATTATGAACAAATGTGTTTTCAAACATTAAAACTTTATTTTTGTTTTTAAAGAGTAAAATAAAAACAAAGACATTTTTCATATTAAATTGTAGTCTGGTTTCTGATAGCGAAAATGATTTAACAATGGGTTGTAAAATGCTGATAGCTTTTTGCGTTCGAATACAGAAAATCAATTTATTTTCCTCTATTTGAGGAAGAAAAATTAAAAAAGTTTTAAAGTGACATTAAATTAGAAAAAACGATAATATTGTTTTCCATTTAATTTACCAATACAACAAATGGTATCTAAATTCGTGATTTGACTGTACGAGTTATTAAGCGACACAAATACTGATCTAAAATGAATCATATATTCGATAAGAAAACTCTTAATACTCATTTAGGTGACTTCTAATTATAAAAAATTTACCTTCAAATGATCCGATTATAAAAACAAAATCTGAATTTCAATTATCAATTCACAATGAGCTTTTCACAATTACAGTGAAAGTTAGTTTTCAATGAAATTAAAATGCGTAAAATATATTCGAAATTTGGAGATAAAATTATACCTAAGTTTCATGTTAATGACCTTATATATTCATGAAGATGTAATCATTTATCGAGTACACATTGAAAAATATTTCATTCTGATATTTTTATCATTTCAAAATTTCAATAAATTAATTTATAATTTAAAGAAAGGTAAAGGAAAATCGATTTCATCATGAGAAGCAAACAATGAAAATTCCAATTTCTAAAATGTTGTAAAATATCTAACTTCGAACTAAATGTCTTAATTATATATAAGATTTAAAACAATTGATATGTACTTGATGAGTATCAGAGAGAAAACTAACAAACACTACTTCTGTCACAAGTGTTTATATATATTTCTCTAATTTCGTAATTCCTTTACAATAACATAACAAAAATGAAGCTGAATTTACATCAGTATACAAATAGACTTTTGCTAGCGAATTCAATTAATTTTACATCAGCAATATTTTAAAGTTTAATAAAATTTTAAAAAAACATTTTCAAAAATGTGGCCAAATATTTTACAGAAAAAAGAACGAAGTTCTAATGGAATTTGCTCTAAAAAATGGCAATTTAATATCTTTATTCCAAAACAATGTTCATACAAACAAACAAAAAGTTATATCAAAATTCCATAAATTCAATTAACCGTTTTTTTGTTAATCCAAACTTGTGTACATATAATTAAAAAAATTATTGACATAATGTAATATTTTATAAGTTTTCAATGGCATAATTATTAGTATAATGAAAAAGAAATAACAGAATATTATAAAGAATGTATTTATAATTACAATAAATAATATTTTGCAGAAAACCTGTAGAAAAATTCATTAGAAATTGAAAGAAAAATTGTCTAAAGTTTTTCTATTGATCTATTAAATTTTTATTACATATTTCATTTATGAAATAAAGAATTTATTGAATTTACAAGCATTAAGTTATAGGGCACTGAGAGAAACTTTAGTTTTTTTAAGTATAAATCTACTTAAAGCTTCAAAATATTTTTACGATAAGTTGAAAACTTTCATATGTTTCAAAGACTGTTTTCAAAGCATCATTTTACTTAAAAATATAAAACTCATCATTTAAAATATTGTTAGTTTCAAAACTAAATTTAGCTTCTACTTAATTTAAAGAAAAAACTAACAATATGACAAAATTGTCCCAAGCAAAACTATAAATACAAGAATGTAATACAATCTTCTAAAATTAGGAAAATTTCGGTTCAAATAATGTGGCAAAAAAAGCAAAAATTAAGTTTTTTTTTAATTAAAATATCATTTTTCGAAAATTACGAAAACAAAACTATAATTCAAGAGTACAAAATTAAACAAACATAAGTTACTTTTTTAACTAAAATGTTTAATAACTCTTCATACTTTAAAAATATCATTCTACTTAAAAATCGTAATTTATTACAATAAAATTGCTATTTGATAAATTTTAGTAGAATATTTACTTAAAGAAAGTTTTTGTTTAAAAAAAAACAAATTCTTGTTACGAGCCTTGAAATTTTTATGTCAAAAAAATGCATTTTTCCTTGTAAAAATTAAAACTTTTTCACATTCTTTAAAAAAATAACAAGTTATCAAAATAATAACGAAAAATGCATTTTGTTTGCAATTTTAAAACATATGTAAAGAACTGCTTTACATATGAACAATTAACTTAGTTTTGCACTGTAAAATTAATATTTTGAAAGTAATAAATAATAATTAAAATATATAACTACGTTCTTACAATTTCTAATTTCGTTTATTCCTAAAATTTAGCTAATGAAAACATATTTTATAACTTTGTTTGCTTATGTGAAAATTCTAGTAAGTCGTTTTCTCAGCATGCTAATTTATTAATATAATGAATCATTTTTGTTGAGTTTTAATACAATTTCAAAAATATTAAAAAATAATCGTTGATAAAGAAAGTTACAAAAATAATGAATTTGTTCATAAAGAGAAAATTAATAATTGTTAATGAATTTATTTACTGTATTTATTATTACGTTTATTAGCAATTCATTTTAATAACGTTTTGTATTCATTGCATTAAAAAATAAACTTATTAGCTTCAAATTAATATAAAATTTTTAGTGTTTATTTAATTTGTACTTTTTCTATCACATATTTATAAAATAAGTGAATTAAGAAATATACGTTAAAAAATAATTTTGCTTTTTTTCTATCGATCACTACACAAATAAAACTTTCTACTTAATATTTAGTATAAATCTACCTGATTTTGGAATAAATAGAAAATATATTAAAAAATTATATAAAATATACTTTATATTTGCAGATTTAATATTAAATTTTAAGTATAAATCTTATAGAATGAAGTATAACTTTTACTGTAGTCCATATATTAAATTGAAATTATTATGAGTGAACTTTTTTAAATTCAAAATTAACTGTTTTTTAACTATAATTAAGAAAAATTGCAGCGTTTTAACTGATGTAAAATATATTTTATGATCAATTGACTCATTCAATACAATATTGAATGTTATGGAGTAAATTAATGAGCTTTTCATCTCATTAAATTCGTATTATTAAAAGAAAAAATAAATTTTATAACAGAAACTTTGAAAGAAGATTGTATTTTCACTGTATAATGAAAGTAAACAATTTTCTTCATACTATAGAAAAATCTATGTTTAACATAGATTTTTTGCATGAAAATTAGTGATTAAAATTTTAATGAAAAGCGTTAATCTTTTGCTCTAATTTGCATGTAATATTTGAATTTAAATCACTACCTTTCTAATTTTAAGAATGAATAATAATAGCTTTATATTAAAAACTTCAAATATACGAGTTTCCTTAAAAAATGAAAAATCGATTTTTAAATTTTAATTTTTAAAAAACGTAAAAAATAGAAGAAAAACCTATAATTTTTCCGCTCGTATTTAAACACTTAACAGATTTCAAACTTAGAGAGTAATTAAAAACTTTTTAAATTCCCTGTATTTCACTCCTGAAACGTCTATTACAGAGCTGATTATTTTCCTGGAAATCTAAAACTAGTAGAGTCCTTTTTAAGAAAAATAATAATTTGTAGTAATTTTTCAATAGAAATAGTTTGATTGATTATTTAGTAAAAAAAAGTAGTAATTGTTTTAAGCAAAAGAAGGGAAACTAGAAGTTTATTAAGACACGAACAGGTGTACTGGAAATACAGTATTTGAGTAAACCTCTTAATGAAACGTTTAAGTTAAAGCGAAGTTGTGAAATTTTCAAAATTAACTACAAATATGAACATACTATATTTTAGGTGAGTTTCCTTCTAACTTAAAAATTAAAATTTATTAAAGATTTTCTTTAATCGCTAAAATTTAATTGTTTCTCTAAGCTAGAATATGATTAATGACTTATAATCATTGATTACGAATAACTTTACCAAAGTTATATGTTTAGCTTTTCGATTATGAAATTTTTATTAAATAGTTTTTAAAGGTAAACGAAGTTCAAACGAAATATTTAAAATGGAGAAAGTTAAATTGTCCGCTTTGAGAAAATTTTATTATTTCAAGAAATAATAAAAAAAAGAAAATTACCAATTGATTTGTTTAAAAATTTAACATTCGAATCAAAGTAAATTAAATAGTTGAAAAATTACGCTTGTTAATTACTAAAATAAGACCCGTTTTATAACTGTAATAAAATCGAATTTATTTACTTTTTTTTTATTTTTGAGAAATTGCAAAGAATAAAAAATTCTTGCCGTTTTATGCCCAAAAGAATTATTTTCCTTGAATCAAAAGGAAAAAAATACATTGACTTATTAATAATAACGGCAATTTTTATAGATATTAATTTGATTGAATGAATAAAATTTTTCGTTTCGAAATTATATTATAAATTTTGTAATAATTCAAAACAAAAATTATAACAAGGTGTATATGCTAATTTATACATGTTGATTCAGAAATTCAAAATCAAATTACGTTTAAATATTAAACATGCAGTAAAAATTCCTTTTGAATCAATAAAATGAAATTTTAAAGTAAGAAATTTATTAAGCTATAATAAAAAATATTTTTAATCTAATTACTTAGGCTATTAAATAATTTTTTTATTAAAAGTTCCCAAAAAACATTATTTATTACATATTTTAATAACGGAGTCTTATTTAATTTTACATTTTTTTTGCCGTGAGTGCTAAAACACATAAATTTAAAAAAATTCTTTCCAGCAATCGATAATTCAAATAAATTTAAATTTTAATTTTGTACAAATTAATATAGGATTGTTTTGAAAAGGTAGAAAAAATTATAAAACTTATCAAACACCCATCAAAAAATCCAAGAAATGTTCAACTATCGAATATAAGTTAACATAAAAAAATACCCATTGAACAAAAGTTTTAATTCTACTCATCTTTTAGATCAAATATAAAAAATAAAAGTAAATAAATAAAAAGATGAAGTACTTTCACTGTTAATACCACTATTTTTAACACAAGAAAGGCTTAGTAACATTATCAAGGTTTTATTAAATTGACATTATACATCAAACGGTAAACTTATTCAAATTCTGATTTTTTGGTTCATTTTTGTAATAAGAAAATTTATTGATCCCATTATAATTTTTCTTTTGAAAATACATGTAGTAATAAATATTTCAATAATTACTCCTAATTTAAATTTTTCATTTTATACAGATTAATTTTCTTGTATATTTGTTATAGCCCTCATAAGTCTTTTGAATATTTGTTAAAAGGAAAAAAAAATTTATTTCATTTTCTTAATAAAAATGTTCACGATTTAAGTTCCTTAAGTGATTTTATGAGTTAAATGAACTTAAACGTTAAAACAGGTTTTGCTTTTGTTTCTATTTCTACTTAAAAAGTACATTTCTTTCATGATGGAATGCAACAATAACAATAATAATGATGTCAATAGCACCGCTATTGTACACTTTTGCATTTTCAGTAAAGTATGCCTTTTTCGTATTTATAATTATAATTACTTCTTTACAATAATAATAGAATTTCGCCGTTATTTATTGCTATTAAAATATGATTTAGAGCAAAAAGAAATAAATTATTTTCACTTTCTTTATTTTAAAACAAAAAAAATTATTTGTTTATTAGACCAGTTACACCTCATATATTTTTAAGGGCAAATGGACAGCATAAATGACTTAATTACTTAAGCGTTTTTATAAACAACCAAATCTTCAGTATTATTCTTACAAAATGAGCCTCTTTTCATACCGTCATTGATGCATTTTATTTATTATAATAATTTTTTATAAATTAATTATTTTGATTTATAGTTTTTTTTGTTATTGATGTACAACTAAACGTTTTACAGATTTCATAAATTCTATTTTGAGAGTAGCCTTAGATTGTTTGGTGACACTCAAAAAAAAAAAAAATTGTAATGGCGACAGAAAATTAAAAAAATTATTTAGACAAAATCTTTATGTCATCTTGAAAATAAATTATATTCCAAATTTTATTTGTTCAATACAATTACAAAATAAAGAGTTTTCTAATTATTTCTTTATTAAGGAAAATTAATGATATATTTCAATTTATTCCCATAACATAAAATATCGCAATAAAAGAAATTTTTATGTGGCGAAGAGAAAAGAGAGGTATAAATTATATAACTGACTTAAAAAAGGATACAGTAATTAAAAAATGTTAGGAAACACTGATATAGATCAAAGCTTCTTAAACTTTTTTCGCCCACGACTTCATTCAATGCTATAAATTTTTTCACAACCGCAAATGAACCAATTTAATAATTAAATTGTAGATTCATGATTTGGGATTTTCTCTCTGTCTAAGGTGACGTCGCTAGTGACGTTACTGATGATGCCACGAATATTCAAAGTCAAATTATAAACGGCTAAAAATTTCTACTTATTATTTAGTATAAATTTGCTTGATTTTGAGACAAGAAGAAAATATACTAATAAGTTGTAAAAGGTATACTTCACTCTTACAAATTTAATATCAATTTACAAATTGTTAAGTATAAGTCATATAGAATAAACTATAACTTTTTCTAGTGTAGCGTTATTAAAGTTTTTTTGTTAAAAAATATTAAAAATTACAAAAACCGGTACAAAAAATCAATAGAAATGTAATTTTTTCTAGTCTTTTTAATATGCAATTTTATAGGCAAAAGAATAAAAAAATATATGACAGTTTTAAAACCAAGATCTGAAATAAGAAGAAAAACGTTTTTCTGATAAACGAAAAAATTATTTTTTTTGACCATAGTATACGATTAGAAAAATAATGTGGCTTAAAATTTACAATTTTAGAAAAGAAGATAAGAAAAAGTAATTTATATTTTTAAAAATTCATACCTTAAAGTATACACTTTCAAAAGTTCTCATACCTGTTTTAAACAAAGAATCAATGATTCTCATAATACGTGTAGAGCTTCATTCGATTATTTTTAGCAGTTTCCAAATTATGAACCATCAAATTTAGAATAAATCGATTTTTTCATAATTTAAAAAATTAATTTTTGGTATTTGAAAATATTCGAATACCCGGAGAGTATTTTTTGTCTGAAATGAGACTAAATTTGATCTTAAGTCATCTAAGAGATATCTTTTCTTATATTTCAAGCATAGGAATTTCGAGATTAATTTAGATGCAGTTTAATTGTGTACGAAAAATAATCTTTTTTACAGAACTTTTTAAATTTTAGCTACTAAATAGATAAAATTTAGATATCTTTTAGCTAAAAAGAAGTCGTAAAATAATTATAACTGTTCTTAGTCGAGTTTAAGATACATTCTACACACTTAATATGAGTCTATGACTAAAAGATACGATATGGGTTAATTTTAGATTTTTTTAAAAAAAATTTTCTACGAGTAGATACGGAGAGCCATTTTAGCTAAAGTTTTGAACTTTTATCTAATTAAATCTAATTAAACTAATATAACTTTTTATGATTTAATTACCTAATTAGATGAAATTATCAATGTCTATTTATAAAGTAAATATTATTGCTCAAAAAGTTAATAGTATAGTTCATAATTTTTGACCACGGCATTGTAAAGGTTACAAAATTGTCTTTAACTCACTTTATAAAAAACTATCATTAATTTATAAATTTAATTTAATTTTCCAACAAAAATCAAGTTATTTATTTGCTCATTTCATGCATAAAAATCGAAAATTAATTATATAAAAAATAGAAAGATTACCAATTATATTTATTTAAAAGTTCAGAAAGTAAAATAAACTTTATTCTTATACTTTTTTTTCTAATTTATAATAAGTTTTTCATGGCCTGATACTGAACTTTAGCTCACAATTTAGAAACGTGGATATATTCATCTATTTTAAGTTTTTAAATAAAATGTACCGAAATGAAGTGAAAATTTTAGTAATATATTACTGTCAAATATATAAAAATATAAAAAACAATTTAAATAATTAATAAATTTATAAAAGTAAAACTTTAAAAAATGAATTCACTTTCATAAACATTAAAATAACAATTTAAAACTCTTATTCATCGACTAAAATTTTTTAAGTAATTAAATACACATTGAGAAATGGTGATATTAGAAATTCAATGTTTTAATTCACTTGTTAGATTTTTATAGCTTTTTTGATTCGGGACAATTTCTGATCTTATTAATACGTTTCTTACTGAATACATTTTTTTAAAAGCTACAGCTTACAAGCAACATTAATCTATGCACTGCACAACTGTTCAATATAAAATAAATTCTATTTCTGTCATAATAAATATTTCAATTTATTATTTTTGAGTATGTCTCTTGTTTTCACGTTAAGCAATTTATCATATTGCAATATCAATTCGGAATTCAATAAGTTAAGATAGAAAAAAACAAAAATCAAAAGTGAAACATAATGAAATTTTTTAAGATTTCGATTATTCTTTATGCGAACAATTTCTATCACTGTAAACGAATAAAAATTTTAATCAAAAACATGCATAATTATCATAATTATTGTAATATTGAAATAAAACTAATGCTTATTATTATTATTTTTTATTAAAAACGTGTATATTCAGTTATAAATTAATAAACTATTTTCATAATATTTTATAATCGTATAATTAATAAGCAATTAAAAATCACACTTACGTATGATTTTTTTAATCATTTTTCAATTAATTAAATTTAAGAATTACTTTACTATTTCAAAGACTTATCAAAATAATTTATAAAAGTATAACTAGATTTTAAAATTAAAATTTTTTTTTCCAGATTTTAGTTCAGTTTAAATTTGCTCACGTGATTATTCCTTTTTTTATTGCAAATTAATTAAATTAATTATTTATAAAGTTGAAATAACGTTTTTTAACTTTAAAATAAAATAAAAATAAAACAAAAACGTAAGTGTAACTAATTAATTTATTTTGAATGAAAAAAGAATAGAAATTAAAAAAAGTATTAAATTTCTATTATTTAATTTATAGTTACTAAAACAATAATTAAATAATTGTAGTATATAATTGAAAGTAATTTTTTTAAATGGAAAGTTTTTCGAATTGTTACAAAAAAAGATAACTGTCAATCACAGAGCCTATAAATTACATAATTTAGAAAAAAAACTAATCAAGTCAAAATTTTGATAAATTGTTCCACAATCGTTTATTGTTATTATTTTTTTGCAATTTTCGATTAAAAAAAAACAATTATTTTTTACCTTTTGAGTTTCTAGTGAAGCTTGTTTTCCCAAAAAAATCTAATTATTACTTTCAAATTTTTTGTTGAATAATTTTTTTTGATAAAATTTCGTTCAGTTTAATCAGAAATGACCCATAAATGAATTAGAACTGTTCAATTTAATTACTGATCGAAGTAATGGTATCAGAAAGTAAAAAAAATTGAGTTGAAGTGCATACAAGAAAAAAATTGCCAATTAAAATAATTCGAATAAGGAACGAAAATAATTTTTTTGCCATAACCGTGACTAATTCGTGTATAACTTATAACGGAAGATAATCACTTTTTTTAAAGTACACATGTGCACAATGACCATATATTACATTTTAGCTTTAATGTTTTTGCGTTTCTTTGTAATTTCCTTAATAAACGAAACAAGAATCTCTAAAATGCTACAGAAAAAAAACGAAATTAAAAACTGACATTTAATTAAGTAGATTCTTTTGACGTATCTCACATAATTAAAACTGGATGAATTCAAAAAGTATATTCTCTAATCCAAGAATTTAAATTAAATTTGTGAATTAATTAATTCTTTTTCTTCAGTAAAAAATAAAGATAAAGAGGAAAGTTATTATTTTCATTTTTTTTTACTCACAAAATTCACACCATATTTTTAATATGTTTAATTAAACAATAATTTGATTTCTTTACAAATTTCGAATATAAACACACTGTGTGTACACAGTGTACAAAAATATTTTGAATAAAACTCAATTGTTTTTATTTTATTCTTCTTTTAAGGTAATATGGAATTTATCAAACTAATGAGTTTGATGAATGCCCTAAGAATTTTAATTAAACGGAAACGACAACGACAACGCCAACGACAACGTTAGAATACGCTTAAGGAACGAGACACATTTCGCATATGAAATTTAACAAGCTCAGATAGCAAAATGAACTACTGGTTGTCGATTTTAATAACGTATACGAGTTTCATTGGTTTAATCAAAGCGCAATGTCCATGGTTTCATAAAGTACCGGATTTGCAATCGTCTTGTTTGTGTGCATATAATTTAGCACATCAACTTTCCATACAATGCGACTTAGTGCATTTTACAACGTTGCTAAAGGCCTTGAATTCTTATGCAAATCGAACATCGCTAGATCTTCTTTACATAAATAACTCAACGATTCCTCAGCTCCTCGATGACATTTTCATTCACTTCTCTATACGAAATTTACAAATGTCTCGGTCAAAATTACGTGAGATTTCGCCATTTGCTTTTCGAGGACAACGGCACTTTTTGAAGAATTTAAATTTGCAAGATAATGAAATCAATGAAATTCCCCGAGAAAGCTTCAATCTTATTACGAATTTAACGCTGCTTGATCTGTCAACGAATCGAATCAAAACCGTTCCGGACAACGTTTTCGTATCGTTAACTAAATTAACCACGTTGAAATTATCGGAAAACAATCTGACTGAAATTGGTCGTCATGCATTCCGTGGTCTCGAGCATTCATTAAAAAATCTAAATTTGAGATCTACCGGCTTAAAACAAGTGCCAGAAGCCGTACAGAACTTAAGCAGTCTAACATTTTTGGATTTGTCGCAAAACAGTTTACAGGAGTTACCGGGACCACAAAAAGATCGTTTGTTTTACGGCTTGAAGTCGTTGATGGCGTTGAACTTGGAAAGAAACTTGATTCAAGTTATAGCTCCTAGTACATTCGTTAACATTAAAGCTTCGCTGAATTCGTTAAGTTTACTTAATAATTTACTAGCCGCATTTCCTGAATCGGCTATTAAGCAGTTGAGTGAATTACGTGTTTTAGATATCGGTTTCAACCTTATTACTGAAATTCCAAGGAATGCATTTATTGGAAATCCATTATTAACATTGTTGGCCTTAGATGGCAATCCGTTGTTAACAGTACCGCAAAATGCATTTGAGCATTTAAACTCGAGTCTTAAAGGTCTCAGTTTGGGAGGTCGAGTTTTGCACTGTGATTGTAATTTGAGATGGATTTTGCAGTGGGTTCGAACTCGTGAGTTACAAGTGACTAGTCGTGAAAAAGAACCAAAGTTCTGTGGTACTCCATTACGTCTTCGAAATCGTAACTTTTACACAATTCAACCAAACGAATTAGTTTGCTCAAATGATGATGTTGAAGCCTTAAATAATACTGGAATAGGTACAGCTGAAAGTGTCGACGAAGACTCTTTAATACTGACAACACAATTGATAACAACTACTGAACAAGGTACAATAGCAACGCCGAAGTCTTCAAGTATTACAAAACAATCAATGGTCAATCGTTCGGCTTTAACGACGTCTACAACTGAGAAAGCAACAATCATGCCACCAACAACGACTATTAGTACAACAATGGCGTCAACTACAATCACAAAAATAACAGGAACTAAGGTTATGCCAGTAACTGCAATAAGTTCAAAAGCAAAAATAAACACGGCAACTGGTAATAGAAATTGGCGAAATATAACGCATAAAAGGCCTAATTTGGTAACCGGTATTCCAGCGAGAAATCGTGTCTCGGGCTCTCAAGAAATTATTATAAAAAACGCTTTTGTTAAGGACAATTCAGTAGTGATTCAATGGACGTCGGAGACGTTTAACATTTTGGGCTTTCGAGTTATTTACAGACTTTTTGGCGACAAATCCTTCAAGCAAGGACCTCCTTTAGAAGCAAGCGAACGCGAGTTCAAAATAAAAAACGTACCTCCACAGGTAAATATATTTGCTAAGCCTACATTTGTCTCAAAAATTATATTTTGCATCTATAAAAGAGAAGATATGAGTTATTCGAATTAAATAGTGAATATTCGTAAAAAAATATGCTTTTCATATTAAAAATTCAGCACTAAAATTAAACACGTGATCAATAAGCACATATATACATATTGATGAAAAAAGTTTACTTATGAATGTAAATGTATGAAGGGAATGCTATCAAATTATTTTAAGCCATGAGCATTAAAAACATTATTTAAACTTTGTTGC
>AGDA01090438.1:0-24210 GCA_000281935.1 Mengenilla moldrzyki | reverse complement strand
TTTGTATATTTATAAAAAAAAAGTTTAAAAATTGAGAATTAAAATTCCCCCTTTTCTAAAATTTGATTCAAAACATAAAAAAAGTGTACTTTATATAGTTAAGAATGAAAATGTAATCAAAAAAAATTCAGAAAAATGGGGATTTCACAAAAGCAAAATTGAGGAAAAAATTGTTTGTCACCATCCTTTCTGAGTCACTTCCCGATGTAATTGTGGTTATAAACCACTCTTAAGTAAATCTAATTTCATACCGAAAATTTCGTAAAAATTTGCCCAGCTGTTTGGAAGGAGTATGATTACAAACAAACGGACACAAGAAAAAATATATATAATACATATATATTATTGTATAGCTTCATACACATTCACAAAACTCGACTTTTCAAAACGTCTAATTAGATACTTTTGAAAACTAAATTGACTGTGTGAACAATTGTAGATTTATAATATTCATTGGGGGTTTAGTCACACAGAACAAATTCGAATATTTTGTACTCCGCTACGTCATTGTTTCCACAATCAGTCGCATGTGCAACAAAATGGTGCGCATTTAAATTTTCATTCAAATAGTTAATGACGTCGCTTATGTTGTTCGAGTGTCGTTTGCTGTGCCAAAAAATTAAAGTTTGTAAAAAAGTCGCGGGTTTTTCAAAAATCGACCGAAAATAAAAGCAAAGTAGCAGTCGAAGTGAATATCTGTTAGATTTTTATCAGTGCTTTTCGCGCGAGAAAAAAGAAAATCGGTGAATTTTCCGCTACATGAGTTATTTCGTGGAAATTCGTACGTCGACGAAAAAGGACACATTTCGTCGGCGGCCATGTTAAGTTTTCCGTGACGTAAGCGAATCGGTAACGAAGAAAATCGGAAAATCGGCAGTAGTTCATTGAATGGCGCGTATCGGTGCCTGAGTCAACGAACGACACCGATATTCTGGTGTTCCGGCACCCGCACGGCACAACGCTGTGTCCGTTAAGTAGCGACACTCGACAAAAAGTAAGTTTTCATCGGCATCCATTTTCCACGAATTTTCGGTTTTCGGCGGCGTGGTTGCCGTTTTGTCTTTTTTTTTTACAATGTACGCTGTGTAGCGTTCTCGCTCGCACATTCGCGTCTGCTGCGCTTCGCTCGCGATCACGTACTCAGCTCATCTCTCTCTGTCCGATTTCATAAAAATCCGAACTAGCGTGCGCTTTTTCCTCATTTAAGTCCGATGGTTTTTCCCCCGAACTTGACGTCGAGCCGTTTTTCATGCACGTTTCTTATTTTTTCGCGATTCGTAGCCAGCAGCAGCAGAAACAACAACAATCGGTACAAGCGCACCACCTTCACCGTCGGCCCGACCAGCAGCCATGGAAGCAGACCAGCAGTTCTGTCTGAGATGGAACAACCACCAGTCGACCATCATTTCCGTGTTCGATTCGTTGCTCGAGAACGGCGTACTTGTTGACTGCACTCTAGCCGCCGAAGGACGTTACCTGAACGCGCATAAAGTCGTCCTGACCGCATGCAGTCCATACTTCGAGGTAAGTTGTTTTTTGCTCATTTTCCAAGCGCTCAAGTCGCATTGCGCGACTCCATCATTAGATTTTCAAAAACCCTTTCGCTTAGAAACAAGGTCATCGCCGCAGTTGCCGTCGCAGTCGCAGACGCAATGGTTCTAATGGCGAGCCACTAACCAGTACAACTGCGACTGTGGCGGCGACAAATGCTGTGTTGCTGCTGACGAAAGGAAAATAAAAGAAAACAGTTTTCCATCAAGCTTTCTTTATCTCTTTTCGAAATGAATTAGTCGCGTTTTCGCTGTTTACTGGCTTCGGCCGAAGGCGGGGGGGGGGGTACACGAACGGCCCAAGTTGGCTTTGAAAAAAGCGACGAAAAAGCTGAAAATTTTTTATGGACAATTTTTGTTGAATTTTTTCTTATTTTCGGTTACATGTTTCGCTTTGGAAAAAAGAAAGGAATTTTTTAAGAGGAGAAATATCTCTATAAAAAAAGAGAATGGAAAAAGGTAGATTTTTTAAGGAAATGAGTTTTTTTTGAAAACTTGAAAAGTAGCGGTTTTTCGATTTAAATACATTTCGTCGTTTCGGTTGCTCTTTTTGTCCGTTTTTCGAATTTGATTTTTTGCGATCTTTTTTTCCAGTTGACAGTTTCACGTCACCGTTGTTTCGCTGTTGTTCAAGGGTTTTCTCCTTTCCGATGTATACATGGAAAATTAGGGAGTTCTGTGCTTCCACTATTTTTTGAAAGTATTGATGTTTTAATGATTTTCTGAAACACATGCGTTCGAAAAGTTTTAGGGTGTCTCGTGCTTTTCTAAATGTTCAATTTTACGAACATAATACGATGTTTGTGTTCCTTTCCAAGCGAATACTAAAAATTTGGTGGTTTCTTCCTAAAACGGTTTTAGCTGGAGCTTTTTTTAGAATTTTCATTTCTAACGTTCCTTCAATTATATAAGTGATTTTGAAAAAACCAATATTTAGTCCACTTTATAATAAACGTTACACTGCTTTGAATTTACTACTGTATGGGCTACTAACAAAATTCTTTATGAAAATTTCTAAATATATTTCTAATAATTTAAGTTACACAATTGTTTCAAAGTTTCATCTGTCTTTTGTTGTTGCTAAATATTGGTTTTCCTCTCGTATATATGAAATTTTTACAAAAGGAAAGCGATAGAAAAGCTTCTAAATTACGTTTTCTTCATATTGATTATTCGGCAATATTTTATATTAAGCCCTCTATTCAAAATTTAGCTTTGAAAGTTGTCATTGTTGAAGTATTCTTTATTCTTTTATATTAATTTTTTAAAAAGTTAATTAAATTATTGAAATTATTCCATTGAAAATCGTTAGGTAATAATTTGAATTTTGTAGATTTAAGTAATGTATTCAAATTTCATACTAGATCTGTCACGCAGCTTATCATATAGTTTTTTTTATTTTTATTGTAAATACATTGTTAAAATATAAAATATAACCAATAGTCGACAATTTTATTCCAGTTATTCAGAATGAAAGTATTTTTTTTAAATATTACTGAGAAACCATCAAAAGTTAATACAATTGGATAGCAGATCATTATACAGTGCAGGAATAGCCAAGCACTTTGATAGTCCGAGCCGTTTTTTAAGATTTGAAATGTTTTACGAGCCGAAAATAAATATGTATTTAAAAAACTTTTAAAAATGTATTGAAAAAATTTTTTTATGAAAATTATAATTATTTATTTCACTTCTATTGAAACTTAAAAAATTGCATAGCGATGCACTTAGTCTTCTATATTTGTCGTCATTAATTTGAAGAACAATATAAGAAACATATAGAAAAATAATAAGTCTTTAAAATATAGTGAGATAAGAATAAAAAACAACTCGGGGTCATTTATCAAGAGCCGGAGTTTGGCCACCCCTGATGCAACAATGTTGCATAACATTTTTTGAATTGCAGTTCAAAATTTTTTTAATTACTATATAATAAATATTAGCGTTATTAGTTATACATTACTAACTCATTACGACAGATTGTTTCCTTAAAACGATATTAATGAATGAGGTACATCACTATATATCCACGTTTTACGCTGTTAAAATTAAGAACTAATTTTCCAATTTCTCTCACTTTCATTTGCTTACAGTAATTTAAATATTTTGAATCATAATTCGTGTTTTTATTATAATCGTGTTATATTAAACAAATACTACATTATTTAGTTAATTACACTAGAACTAATCGTTTCTCATTCCGTTTGTAGTCAACATTCATATTACATAGATACAGGGTATCCAAATAGATAAGAGAACCGTTTGAATTTTTCAAAGCGATTTTCGATTTTAATCATAAAAAAGGTGGCAATTAGTGACATAAATGCTCAAAATGTTCTCAATATTTCAGAATTATAGCTGTACGACGATTTTTAAAACTATCAATAGTCTTCTTCAATATCAACGTTTTGTCTTTTGCACGTTTTGCCTTATTATCATCTTCTTCATTCTCCATACACTCAAATTTTTTAATTAGACTGAAAAAATAATTATTGGTTGAGACACCAAATCAAAAAGATTGAATTAGCGATTTTCGTTAAAAATCGTCAAAATTTATAATTTAACTTACGCTTGAGTGGTACGACCCTGGGAAAAGTCCTTCTTTTGGTACAATGTTTACCACTCACGATGTATAGTTTTGATGTTTTAATTATTGTGGTAATAGGCTTTCACCATAAAAATTCGCTTTTCGATGCTGTTGTACTAAACATTTTTATAAAAAATCACAAAGCACTCAAAAGAAGACACGTAAGCAGTTTCTAACTTTTCGCAACTTCCACAGTAAACCTTGAGGCTATGTGCTATCTATTTGGACACCCTGTAGATACACGTCAGTTTTAAACTGAATCGATAGTATTTTAAAAATGTGCATGGTTGCTCGTTTAATCACCGTTTAATTTATTTCTAAGTCGTTTTTTACCTCTTTCGTATCAAAAACACTTAGGATTTTGGATTCAAAATACTTAATTGTGTAAAGTAGTTTAACCTTTAAGATTTTAAAGAAATTATAAAAAAAAAGGATTTTAAGTTTTCAATAAATCTGTTGCCAAGTTATTCATTTCTGTTTAGTTTCTTTCTACGTGTAAACATCATAAATATATTTTTACTTAGGCATTTACAATGCCATTACTCCAAATAAAATTTTAAAATTTTTATTGGTATCTATGCAACAGTAATAATTTTTTTTATAAAAAGGCGATAAAAATCGTTTCTAGATTCTAAATGTTTCTCAATAAAGCACTTTACTAAGATATGTAAAATCATTAAAATATACATAAGCTGTTGTTTTAACATTTATGCTTTGGATGGAATGTTAATCACATAGTGGCATGTATTCAATAAAATGTTCAATTCCATGTTTTACATAAGCATATAAAACATCAAAAAATATAACTTAGGAAATGTGGCAAATGCCCAGCCAAAAATAGTTTTTTTTTTATCAAGTAAACTTAGTTTTAAATTAAAACTTAATTTCGTTCTAAAAAAACATAAAAAAATTCTTGATTCATAATAACTTTTTTCAAATTTAGATGCATTTTTTAAACACAGTATCTTTTTAAAGAGAAAAATAAACTTACGTCGGTTTACATTTAAAAAATATAATAAATATGTAAGTAGAAAATTAAACAATTTTCTATTTTAGTTTCTTTAAAATTGTGAATGAGTTTTACAAAACACTAAAACCATTTTGAACTTATCTTTTTCACTTAAAATATTTGATACGCGTATTGTTAAATACCAGGATAGAAATGTGGATAAATATTAAAATATCTTTCGGGCAAATTTTGTAATCTACCAATATGTGTTTAACAAGTTATAAGTGTGTTTGATGACTATATTCGTCATGGATATATGTCCTTTAATTTTAAATACTGTGTTAAGAATTGGACGGAGCAATTACTAATGCCTTTTAAATCGTATTGAATCGTATGAGTATAAAACTTGTATTTTCAATTAAGATTTTTTTCTTAAAGTAAAATAATTTTAATTTGGGCAATAAATATAAGTAAATATTTAAATGTTTCTAGATTTTTAGTAATTTTCAAATCTAACTGTATATAACTAAATCATTAAATGCGTGATATTTATTATTTTTTCAAATTTCGAAATTGGATGAAAAACTGCAAAAAAAATGGCGAAAATTTAAAGTTAAATAAACCTATACTAACCTTTTTTTAAATCTTGTTAGAAAATGATTAGTAATTATAAGATACGTTTAATATTGTCGACTTTCTAAATCAAGTGCAAAGTAATTCGCGTTAACGATATCCAAAAAAGAATTTTGATTGACTCAAATTCGCTTCAACAGACGTGAATGTGTTAATATATGGTAAACTGGAAAATTTTATTCGAGCTGTTTTGCTTTATAAAGAAGAAATACATTATAGAAAGTTTATGTGCATAATTATAACAATTTGTAAAGTATTACTTATTTTGAAATAAAATATTAACCCTTAACACCTGTGAGAGGTCTTTAACCTTGGTACATTTGAAAGTAAATAAAGTGAGTCTTTGAAAATTCAGTGCATTTATCGTCTTAAACCGAAATAAAGAAGTAACTCTTGGTATTGCTATAGATTTGAATGGATCCCTTAGCCCTATGACCCGAATAAGAAATGTTAGCCTGAAGATAGATAGATAAATGTAGCTCTTAGTTAAAAGGTTAGGCTGTACTAATTTGGGAAGATATTTTATTTGATATAAAGTTAAAGGAAAATTTCGTCATTTGAAAATCGCCTTAGTTAATATACCTCACTGGAGCCCCGAAAATCGATTTTTTACTTGGGATACCAGATTATTGAAGAGAACTTTTAAATGTTTTGTTGAAATGAAAATCTGTTGCGAACTTAACGAAGCCAAATTTGATGAAATTTCGAAAAAACTTTTCTTGAGCATTGATGAAAATGTAGCTTTTCTATTTTTGCAAAAAGCTGCACGAAATTTTCACGGAATTTCGGGTTATTTTTAGTTATGATTTTTTTAGAGCGCTTGATAAGAGTTTCTCTTCTCACTATCGAACCTATGTTATTATATTTTCATGGAAATTTCCATTTTCGCTTAAAGTTTTCCTTTTCTGTAGACGTTTAAGCGTTCTGCTTTCAAAATGTTTCGTTCACGTTATTGATTTTTGTACTGTTCCCTTCTTTAGGGTTCTAAACTTCCCTCTGAAATTTTCGACAATTTTTCTTCTATGGAGGCAAACGTTTGAATTTTCATGGGAGCTTTATTTCTGGCTAGTAATACTCTCCAATTAATCAGAATGTTTAATTCTAATAAATATTTATAAGTTTTCTCTCTCTAATTACAATTGTATAAGGTTCTTTTGAAGTGTGATTTCTACGTAAAAAATGATTACTTAATATTAAACAGTTTTTGCTAATTATATGGGATTGTCGAAAATTTAATTTATAGAATTTCATTCAATATATTTTCCTCAGTGGACTTAAAAACACTAAAGGCCTTGTACTACAAAGATTCAGTTAAGTTTTTAAATTGTTTTTCACGCATTTCTTGGAATTCTGATTTTGTTTTAAAAAATGTTTATCCTGAAAAAACCTTGAAAATCGCTTTATTATCTTGTTAAAGGGCGATAAGAAGCAGTTATGATATAAGCAATAAGCAATAAGCTTTTGTAAAATGCCTCGCAAATTGTTTTGTCAATGGAAAATTCGTTTGAATTTTTTGCGCCGTAAACTCGTTTCCGAAATATTCGACACGCAATTTCGTAAGACACAGAAACTCAAAAATAGTTTTGTAATTCAACTCGTTTGTCATGTCGCCGTGACGTCATCGAATTGTATCTGTTGCATTTGTGTAGAGAGGCGATATTCCGAAATAGGCCTGCTTGAGATCTTTTGCAAAAAAGACATTCGTCGACGACAACAGCGGATACAGGACATGCTTCTTTATGTCCGATTATGTAACGGTTACTGAAATCGTTGCGTTTTTGCGCGCATTCGCTTCATATACACTGTGCTCTTATTTGTATAGCGATAATTTTGGAAATTTGGCACATTCCATTAAACTTAATAGATAAAAATTAGTGTCAATTGTATGGCTCAATTAACGGTTGCTTTTTCGGGATCTTGATCTGTTTTGTTCGACATCCGCCAAGTTGTCTTGAGCATGATTAATTTGTATATTACGGAGGAAAAGTGTTTTCTTATTTCCAAATATAAAATGTTTATCGTTCATTTTGAAAAGAGAAACAGTAATTACTAATTAAAAAATATGAGTAATAACAAATGTGATTTTATGAACAAGTTTCTTAAGACGTCATAACTTGAGAAAATTAAGGAAATAAATTTTGAAGAACAAACGAGAAAATTTTCCTTTTTTTTTTCATTTTTTTCAAATTACGTATCGTGTAATTAAAGCTTTGAGCAGATAAGTCAGACCTTCATTAAACCGACTTTTGATAGATATGTTGTTTTTTAGTTCGAATGTAAAAAATATCAGGTTTTCCAATTTTTATTTTTTTACATGATAACGAAAACATTAATGTGTACAGTTTTTTTTTACTTTGGAAACTAGTAAAATATTAGGAGCAAGCAATTGTGATTTTTGAGACTTATCAAAAAAGCTTTGGTGAATTTTTGTAATCGTCATTTGCGTAGACAAATTCCAAAATAATCTATTTGTAAAATGCTTATAGGAATGCAAGCATTAAATTATAAAACGTGTGTTTTATAAAACTTCAAAATTTTAAATTTAATTTGAAGTGTTCTTCGAAAATCTAAAATATTAAAGTTTTAAAATATTAGTTTTAATCTTTGACCTTATTAACACGCGCAATCAAATGTTCTAAATCCTAATTAATAAAAAATACTAAAAATTTACATTAGTGTGGTATTGACCACTAAAAAATTTACCACCTTTCAATGACTTATTCAGTAGTACCAAATAATTTAATCGTAGAAAGAATAACATAATTATCAAAGAAATGGAAATAAGCTATCACTTTTTATACAATTCAAAATTACCTCTATGCCCATAGAAAATTACACTATTTATGCGTTAACGTCATTGAGGGACGATAAATGTGACATCTGTAGGCTAAGCATTTAAAAGAAATTTGTGTATTTGTGTTTGTGTGAATAAGTGAAAAACTTACAAGGAAATATTTTTAAATGCCACATCACAATTTTTTCCTTTTCAGTTTTATTTATTTACAAGTAATCTCGTTAGAGAAGCGGCTCCTAACCTTTTTTGATTACTGTAATCCTTTTCAGGTTAGTTATATAATTTGTACCCCTCACTCCCCGTCACTTAAAGATTTCTTTCATTTCGATATATTATGGGTATAGGTTGAAATTATATCATTAATTTCTTTCAATAAACAAAAGTTTAATGCTGGAAAATTCTTCGTTTTGTAATTGTATTGAACAAACAGAATTTGAAATATAATTTATTTTCAGGGCGACAATAAGATTTCGTTTAATTTTTGTCGCCATTATAACTTTTTTTTTGGAGCACTCGTAAATAATCTACGGCATACTCCAGTTTGGGAGTCGCTTCACTAGAGTAAGAATGGCGTATGCCATTTATGGATAACACATAAGAAGATATGGCGATTAAAATTGTCGCTAGCAAAGCATAATAGTCTGCTCATATTGAAATTCGTCCCCTAACCAAAGAATGACCCTCATAAAATGTGTTTGTCTAAAAAAGTTATACAAAAAAGTTTGATTTTTTTCAGTTGATCCTTTTTAACACGAAATTTGAAAAAACAACATTCTTTAAGAATTTTTTATTCGTTATTTATTTTGATAAATTTTGGTATATCTTGAAAAGACAAGATTTTTAATGTGTATTGATTTAAGCTGTAATTAAAAAATTCTTTTATTTCCTTGTAAGTTAATATTACCAATTAAAAATCATATATTGATGTATAATTGAAAGCCATCAATAATATGTGAATATTAAGGGTCTTTTTAGTCTTTTTTTTAGGTTTTAAGCTTCATTTTTTTAAGTGTTGTTGTCCTTATATTTTAATATTTATCATTTACATTCTGTAATTAAAAAATCATAGCTAATATATATTTATTATATGAAAGCTTTTGATTCACTGGAAGATATAAAATTTGAAAACACCAATTTTTGAATTATAGTGTCACAATATGGAGGATTTTTTTTTACTTTTTTATTATTTATTTATTTATAAATAAAGTAGAAACACCCTTAAAAATTTGTTGTTTTTTTAAAATTTCACTCCAAAAAAGTCTTATTGGGAAAACTTTAATAAGCTTTTTGTGACATTTTTTTAGACAAATGACTTTTATAAAGGTCATTTTTTAGTCAAACATATGAATTTCGAAATAAATAGCAGTTTCACTTTCAACCACCATACTTATCTTCACTAAGTGGTGTATTGTATAAATGGGGGATGCGTTGTTCTTATTCTAATAAGATGTCTATTCGAGTATGATAGAAAGAAAAAATCAGGGTGTATTACAAACATTGTCTCAAAAACGAGGTAATCAATTGTAGCGATTTGTTCATTTAAACTTATGAAGTGTAGTTTGGCGGACCAAATACTTCGAAGCAATTTCAATTTGAAATTTTATTCATATATCGCCACCAACATGGGAATTATATTCAAATTGATTTGAATTTTGTTTTCGTACATTAAAATGGTAAAATTTTGTTGAGACTTCAACCTACACAGGCCAAACAGCATTCGAACTTTTTTTCGAGGCACAACTAACTTTTTGAAAAAAATCGAATTGATTCGAATTTTTTCGACTGTGCTTCCGCCCCCAAATCGTAATTTTAGTTGCTAAAATATTTTCCAATATTTTTCGAATTATTCGAAATAAGTTAGTCCGACAAAATAACTTTATGAATTTTAATTCATTCATTGACGCTAAATTATTTTGTTATAAATTTTGTTATTGTATTGCTAAAACAATACGAATCTATGTAGATACCTGTGCAATGCAGAATTATCATTTACTAAACTTCTTTTTTTTGTTTTGGTAAACGTTTTCTAATATTATTAGTTACTTTTTTGTGTAATAATAAAACATTATAAATAAAAATAAAAATATTTGAATTCAAATAAGAATCTTAATTACTTAAAATAAATTTAAGAAAGTTATGTTTATTAGTTTAACGTATAAGAATTTCTGAAGAATAAGAAAAAACACTATATCTAAAAAAAATTCAATGTTCATTTTGGATTTTGCTGTAATCTATAAATTTAGAAGCTTTTTTTTAAAAAAAAAGTCCAATACTTGTGAAAAAATGTTAATTTTTTTGATAATTTATTATTTTCTTTTTTTAGTCATTGTTAACACAACAACTGGATAAACATCCAATACTAATCTTAAAGGATATAAAATTTCAAGAATTGAAAGCTATGATTGATTATATGTACAGAGGCGAAGTGAACATTTCACACGACCAGCTTCCACCATTGTTACGAGCTGCTGAATCACTACAAATCAAGGGTTTATATGATAATCATTTGTTTCGTGACACAGACTCGGAACAGCATCGTAGTATGCAGACACAAGGAGGAGTGTTGACCGGACAACAGCTACTGCAATCACAACATCGGTCGCATGGCGTCAGTACTGGGTTAGGTAGCGGCGCAGGCGCCGGCGGCCTGACGATTGAGCGCAAGCGAGTGGCATCTATGATGTCGGGCTCTAATACTAATGGTGCCTTAATCAATCGAAACGATTACATGTCATCGACAGTGGCTGCTGTAGCAGCCGCGGCTGTCATGCAATCAGTGCCGGGTGATTTGTCCAAATCGCGTGAAAACTCACAGTCTCCGACGTCACGTAGACGGCGCAAACCACGTTTTATTTGTCGAACCGCAATGCCAAGTGCAACGCTCCCGAATTCCGACGACATGTCTGGTCATACGAGCACGCCGGTATCACTGGTAGACGATGAACATCGGCTTACAACCGGCATAAACATTCCAAACAATTTAATCAGTAGCAGTACAACAACAGCAGCTGTGACTACGATTCTGGCAAGCACCGGCGGCACTGTTACTGTTACAACACCAGCTACGGCGTTGGCGACAGCCGTCACTAGTCTCGGTTCAACGGCAGTATCGTGCCAGCCGTCACTGTCGTCGTCTTCTTCTTCAACATCATCTGCGTCATCTGCATCGTCAACTACGTCAACCTCTTCAGTAAATTCATCAGCTGGTGTTGGGCCGATCGGTCTGCTGAAAACTGAAACTTCCGATAGTGGTGTTGTCACAGCGTCCGGTCATTTGGCGAATGCATCAGCGCCAGCTTCAACGCCAATGACTGCTGCAACGACAGCTGTGGCGGTAACGACGACGGTGACGCCATCAGTTGTGTCTTCAGTTGGCACCAGAGATGTAGATCATTTAGCGGCCATTGGTAACTACGGTTCATACACGGGTAAAATTAGTGGCGGCATCGGAGCTATTGGCAGCGGTGGCTCAGTTGTCGTCAATCGACCACTACCTCAACTTCATCATGCGTCCGTCACAGCGCAGGCGTTGCGCAGATCAGCGACGGGTTTACCGATCGATGAAGCAACAGCATTGGTATCAGAGCCAATTGACAGTGTAGTCACTACGGCGGCGACCGCTTCTGGTGTCTTCCAATCTGATCGGAGGTTAAGTCGATCTCCTAGTCCATCTGCAGAGCCGATCATTAAACTAAAGTCGGAGTGTTTCGATGACGGCGGTGGCGGTGGTGGTGGAGGCGACGGTGATGGCGGCAACGACGGAAACGATGATGACACTGCAATGGATTACGATGATGATGATGACGAAGAGGATTATGAAAACTATGATGAGAGCAATTTGCCGGGCACCAGTTTTGCGCAAGATAGTTTTCAAGGTGAGCTTTTCATTTTTCCTTCATTTGTATCTCTTCAAATAGCTTCAAGAAGTGTGTTTTCGGCTACCTGTAGATATCATATTAACATTTCAATTCATAGATTATGTAGTATCTTAAACAATTCGAATACGATAATTATTCTGCACCTCATTTAGTGAAAATAAATAAATCAATTTTGATTCACTTTAGATTTTATTTGTCTTTAGTGGAATTAAAAGTACATATTACATCCACATTTGTTCCTTTAATGCAGTCAAACAATTAGTTAATTCACTTGTAATATTTTATTGAAATCATTTAGGATGGACATTTCGTTTGAAATACAATGTGTAAAATATGTTCTATTTTTAAAAAAGTTATTAAATCTATTACACATTTTATTTTGTAAATAAATTAGAATAACTTCATTATTGGTTTCAAAATAAATGCTATTAATAAAATGTTTTCAAACATTTACTTCAAACATGATTAGCTTTTCTATGATCGATAAACTATTTTTGAATTTTTTTTTTGAGGATTAAAAGACTGAAAAATATTAGTTTTTGAACTGTTTAAGTACTACATGATCTTATGAAATTAAAAGTAAAAGTAAAAAACAATTGATCGTTTAACGAAAAGATGATTCTAATGTTAATAATAGATTACATTTTGTTTCCTTAGTTTATGGCAAAGAAAATTCGCGTTAATAAGGAAATTTATTTTGAATCAAACGAAACATACGTCTCTGTAATCATTCATTTTAAAAATCAAATGCTTTCTATTTTTACTTATTGAACTTTTTCAAAAAGACATTTTCAAAAGACATTTGTAATTACCATGTTGACATCGAATTATTTTTTGCAAAGCCGTTTTGTCATATTAAAGGGTAATTCAAAATTATTGATTCACTTCTAAAATCAAATTATTTTTACAATCTTACAATCTTAACATTAACAAAATGTAGTCATAATTTTCAATCTTGACTATAATTTTTGTAAAAGTGTTAGTTAAATATATTAAATTTACTTTTTTAACATTCCTTTACCGCGAAAAGGAAAATTGAAAACCAAAATGTGATTAGCTTATCTAAAAAACACTTATCTAAAAAACAGTAAACAGTGAAATTCTTTACAACACAGATTAAATAGATCGACAAAGAGGGATTTTTTTTTAAGTTTACCTCGTTTGGTAAAAGTTCAAACAAAAGTAACGATATCTTTTGATAAGACTTTGGACCACGCTGCCAAAGAAAATAAATGCTTATCCATTTCTTATATCGTTCCTTTTATGATAACTGCAAAGGAAATAAATATAACAGACAATTCTTTGTCAAGTGCTCTTTTAACTTTTTTGAATGATTACTCAAAATGAATTAAAAATATTTGTAGAAAATTTAATTTAAAAAACAATGCTAATTGTTTATTTAAAAAATCGTTTACAGTATATCAGTTTTTAAAAGAGAAAGATAAAAGAATGCTTTGTCGATCTAAATGATCTGTCCTTATAGCTACTTGGTTTTCACCGCGGCCAAATATGAATGTAATTTTGATTGATTTAAGATTTTCGAAAAAATGTTTGTTATGAATTTGAATATGATAATTATCAAACTTTTATTTTCATCTACGTTTTATTTTATTCCGACTTTATTTTTGTATTGTTTAATACGTACTTATCGTCATAAAAATAACATATGAATGAAGTAGCTTGTACAAATTTACACGGAAAAAAACTTTTTTTACAGTAAACGTCGAAGAAAACATTTTAAAAATGACTTTAGCACAAAATATATAGTTCTTTTTTTTTTCGGGCTGAAGCCTTATTGTTTTTTGCTTTTAGAAATCACAGATTATCCAGGTCGGCAAACAATTTTTTTTTCCAATTTCCCTTCGTTTTTATGTTGGTACAAGTTTCAAAAAAAGTGGCAGTATCTATTGAGAAAACTCTGCAATGTTGTCAAAAATATTCATTTGTTTTATACATTTTTTCGGTGAATATTGCAAAATGAATAAATTCAGTAGAATTTTTTTTTCATCAATTATTTGTATTAATTTTCTTTGTTTATTCAACTTAATATATAAATAGTTATATGAAAATGCATTTTAAACAGCAACGCCGGCCATTTATAGAAAAAATAAAGTAGCGCCATCAAGTTTTAATGGGAAATATAAGGAAACGTTTTGCTAATCTTGGTATTCTGTGTTTGAAACTAAAAACATATACCTGGTATTCATCAATTCTCTTAATACTTTTGTGTATGCGTGTGCGTGTGAGGCTACGAAACAAATTTCTTTTGAGGTTAAAAAAATTGTTTACTGATTGGATTTCATGTACAAAATTAATCTTTTCAATAAAGATATTTGATATAAATATGTACAAGTTGTATTAGATACTAAATTGTTAGAATCAATTTGAAATTAAAATTTAAGTTTAGGAGTTTTTATTACTAATTTTTTTGCTAATTAGAATAATAAAAATTGTTTTAACTTTCTTTTATAAAGAAAAAATTCTCCTCGTTGCTCGGTTCACAAATTAATGTTACAATTTTTTCAATTAAGTTTGATTACTTTCAGTTTTTCCGGTAACAATAAAAAACATTTTAAATCATTTCAAGAAATATTATTTTGTAGATTTTATTCCTATTTAGAAACAAATTATAAATTTTACTAACAAAATTTTGTCGATTTTCTTTTTTAAATAAAAATAAAGGATTTATAAAAAAAGAATTTGTTAAATATAAATATTTCTAAAAAACTTGCGTCAATTATTGTAAGGTATATTAAATTACGTGGTTTTAATTACAGTAGATATGTTTTATGAGGCTTGCATTTTAAATTAGTGATATGCTATTTGGATAAAAATATTTAAAAATGAAGACACCATGAAAATAATATAATTAATTTATTTATTATTTAAAGAGAATAATTCATATTTATATTTTAAAACACAAATATTAAAACATTATTTAAGTTAAGATGAAATATTTTACTTGAGTGTTTTCCAGTGATGAAGAGCTCTAAAATACATAATCACTAATGAGAATCTATTGATAACAGTACATTAATATAGATATTTGTATATCATTTTTAATAAATATTTTTAGGATTATGAATAACTTTATTGCTTTTACAATGATTATTGAGTTGCTTAGCGCTAAATGAGACGATTTTAATTTCCAAGAACCTGTCAAAAAATTAAAAAAGTTTTAAACTAAAAAAACATTATTTTTTGAGTTGATTGGTGATTTCGATTCATTGTAATTGTTGCTTTAATGATTGGAAATAACAAAATCCACATCACATTATAATGTAACAAACTTAAACTTTTACTTGATTTTAGTCAGGTATTCTATCAGACATTGAGAAAACTTTGTGCATTTGCCAATGACAGTGCAATTTTCAGAAAGAATTTCATAAAAGTCTAATCCATTATAATCCATAGTCACTATAACTTTTCATACTTGCAATAAGAATTGGTTAAGGTTCCTCGCCATTCAAAAATATGTTGAGCATATCGTTGTCTATTTAGTTCCATTTATAAACTATTTTGTATCTTGTGATTGAGATTCATTTCAGAAATCGTAGGGTTTTTTTTAGTACAAAAACATTTGCTTTACAAGTTAAAATTTTTATTATATAAAGATTTTATGATATTATCTGAAAACTTTGTTTTCGGATTTCTTTGCAACTAGTTAAGGCTCTCATTGATCAATGTTTCGACTTTTCAATGCAAATTTGAGAAATTTACGTGTTGTATTTTTTCTACTACTAACTTTGTACGTTAGCATTTATGTGTAGTTTATTCGTTCAATTTTTTTTACTTAACATTTTACCGATCGGTAGCAATTAAACTGCATACCCACCTCTGACCAGCCACCCAGCTGCGGACTCTTTCGCTACCGACTGTTTTCTAATCGGATCAATTCCTATTTTGAATATTCAAGTCACCGATTGATTGCTATTGTTGGGTAGCATCGAGGAAAAAGCCAGTTAATAGGTGATCAATCGATAAGCGTTAACATCCGAAAATCTATTAATGGGTTGTCAATAAGTAAAATGTTAAAGTAGCTTTTGCTTTTGATGTCTGAAAGTGATAGACTTTTTTCAAACACTCTAGTTAATTTTAAATAAATAAGATTTGTATTTTAATTCATGACGAACGGGAACTTAATAATTATTTTCCATTGATTTAATCACTGTTTTTTGACATCTGTTTCATTTAAATTGAAAAAAATTAATTGAACTAAATTTTAATAAATGTGTGGTACAATGTAATTAAGCATGTTACAAATATTTAATAAAAATCAATAAATGTGAAAAGTAGCAGAGCAACCTAAAATTGCATATTTTTATTGTATAAAAAATTGGTACTGTTATTGGCTAAAATCAATATTCGATCCTTTTCAAGGAAGGAAAAATGAGATTTTCAACGTGACTATTACAGTAACACGATAATAAAAATTAATATTTTAAAATTTGTTTTTAAGTAGTAAGAATCATTTTTAATATTTTGTATACGGCATTTAATCTTATTTAATTTAAAAATGCACAGCATGTAAAAATATGACGAATTGTAAAGCTTTGTATTAAGAATGTAAAACCACTTGATTGTTTTTATCTAAAAAAATTCTAAAAGTTGCTTAATTTTTTAAATAATTTTATTTAAGCATGTCTTTTTCACCAATAAATGAATTCGTATTCTCCAATTCTAAATCTCCATAGGTTTTGTTTACAATAATGATAATGTTTTTTATAAAAATTTTGCTTCTATTGAGAAGGATTTATAATATCAATATAACATTGACACTCTTTATATCTACGTTAAATGAATGTAAATGAAAAATGTGCAGGCGGTTTAATTTAATAAGCGGCTAATGTTTGGTTTTTTTTTAAATAAAAAAATCGTAGATTTCGCGTTAAAAATGGAACCTTGTGTAATAGTGAGGAAAAAAAATCGGAGAAAAAATCGGAAAAATAATCTGTATTCGAGTGATGCCTTGGCAGCCGCAATCCAAGAAGTAAATTTGACACATGCAAGCTTAAGGTCAATTGCTCTGAAATATAAAGTGCCCAGAACTACACTTTGGTATAAACTTAAAAGACTTCGTCTCGACAATTAAGTCGTTTTCCATATTTTACCCAGTTTCAACCAATATGTATATTTTTGTTTAATTTTCTTTTAAATTATGTACATTTTTATGTATTATGTAAAATTTACTTCTTGGAACGATGAGGGTTTTTTTAATTATAACAAGGCTTTTAAATTTCATGTTTGTTTTATTTATATTTGTTGATTTTTGTTCCAAAAATAAAATCTAGTTTCTCATTAAAATTAAAAAAATTACTGATATGATGATATGATAATATGATAATCGTATTGCAGATTTTTTTGTAGTTAAGGGTCTTTTTTAATTAATTTTTTACTGTATTGTCTCTTATTTTCTTGTTTTATTTTATAAATAAATAGCACAAAACAAAAGAAAATCGATAAACGTTAATTAGAGTAACAAATACTTTTAATTAAAATAAAGTAATTCGTTATACATAATTGTTTGTATCATTTTAAAATTTCAAAAAAAATCAGGGTTTTCGAGATGGTCGAATATAGATCGCGAAGACGGTTTGCAATCTGGTCAAGATTCATGTGCCTTATCCAATCGAGATTGTAAAGGTAGGTTCGATTGTTTTTTACTTTTATCTTAATGTTAAAAGTATCTTTTGGTTAATACCAAAAAAGATCAAGATTATTATTATTATTATTATTATTTTTCGAGAGACTGAAACACACTTCAAATTATTGTCATTTTTCTAAGTACATAGAATATACCTTATAAATTACTAGTTTAAAATTTTTATAAATGGTTTAAATGTGAAATATTTTCTGAACATTTTATATTCAAATAATGAGGTTATAATAGTGTTTTTCTGAAATTGCGTAAAAATATTTTCATAATAAGGAAAAATTGGCAGAATCGTTACTTTAAAAAATTTACAGACTACATTGGTCACTTGAAAAGGTCACTGGTTTTTTATTTTTATTTTTTTATTTTCATCATAATGTTACAGTTCAAGTTTCCCCCTTTAAATTGTAGAAAACTAGTGTTTTCATTACGAAACATTGCTAAAAATCTCGTTTTTTGTTTGAATTTTTTTTTTTTTTTTTTGTAATTAAATAATCGGTTTTTGTTATTCTCTATTGTTTTTTCGGTGTACGGTTTTTTAGTGTGAAAAAAGTGTTAAAATATAAATTAGAGTTGATGTACAAAAAAACAACTTTGAAATAGTTGTAAGTAATTTTTCAATTTTAAATAAACAGAGAAAAAACTATTGCTTTTTTCTTAAGGAGAGCTAACCTGTTCGCAATAAAATTGTATAATGTTATCAAAATAACGTGTTTTTTAGAAACGACGGTTATCGTGAGATCAGATGAATTATTATCCGGCGATTGCCATGAAACTATTAATAAAGAAAATTTAAAAGAGTTAAGTGATTTAAGTCGACTGGAAAGTGTAGTAATCGAAATAGATGATAGAAACGCGCAACAAAATGCCAACTTTGAACAAAATACTAATACTAGTCCTAAAGGTGTCAAAAAAAATCGGTATGAATTGTACAAGACAAATGATGGTTTCATGTGTCCCAGATGTAAATCAGTGTATAGCTTAATGCGAAACTTAACTAGACATATGAAAGTTTATTGTAAGAAAAAACCACAACATAAGTGTTTCTTTTGTGATAAAGCCTTCTATCGTAGAAATCAGTTAAAGCATCATTTAACTTTTCGACATTCCTTGGAAAGATTTGAATTAATCGATTGATTGCGACTATAATAACTATTTGAAAAAAAAGTTATTTAATATGTGATTTTTGTTTATTTTTGTAATTGTTAAATAAATGAATTTGTTCTAGAGAAAAAAGCAGTTATTTTTCTCTAATTTTTAAATTCTAAATAGTTTTTATTAGCTTAATCGGACAACCATGAAGGATTAAAAAATAGGTAAGATTTTTTTTATTTTTCGGATAAGTTTAGATATTAGTTTTGTTTATTTAAATATTCGTTTTTAGTTTTGTGGCAATTTTATTTGTTTTCATATTTAATTACTTTACTCTTTATTCGCCAAAAAGATAAAAAAAATTGCTTAATTTCAGTAGTGGTCTGTAATTGTTGTTGCATCTTTATAGTTTAATTTTTTGATGTTTTGTAGTTATTACAACACTATATATAAGAATTTTTATTATTATTATATTTTCAACATTTCATGTTTCATGTTTTTTCATATTTCATTTTGTATTTTTCTAATTTCAAAAAAGTCAATTTGATAATGTCCTTAATAGTTTTCGATTAGATTTAAAGTCTGTGCATGTGTTCAAAATTAAACGTACTGTTGCTCGTATTTAGTTTTAGAACGTTAATTTCTTTAGATTGTTCTTTTTTAGAAAATAATAATAATAATAAAATTTAGTGTGAATAGTGTGAAGAAAAATAATTTGGAAATAATTTTCTTGCAGACCGTTTGTTGGACGAAAAGAAAATCGTATCGAATCAAACGTTAGTTTCATATTTATTATTTGATCACGAAAAATTAATTAGAAGCCAGGAAAGCGTTAAATGTGATATGGTCGATCCGCAATACGCTTGCCGTATTTGTGGCAAAAAGTATCGCTGGAAGTCGTCGATGAGGCGCCACGAACAAGTGGAATGTGGCGGCAAAGAACCGAGCTATAAGTGTTTTTACTGCCCTTATAAGGCTAAGCAAAAGGGCAATTTAACGGTTCACATGCGGAAACGGCACGGAAACTTTTTATACAAAGACAGTTACAACGATTAACACTCTATTATTGTTAAGCGATATAAGTGCTCTTAAAATTTACCAAAATCGTTTGTGATTTTTGCACACCAGCAAAAATAACACGAAACCAAATTCTAATATCGTTTACAACAGTTGCAATATTGTTTTCCTTTATACAAAGTCGCAATCAAGTCAATTTTAAATTCGTAGAACAATAATTCGTTTTGTTTTCTATTAATTTTTTCTTTCAGTTACTTGTTAACATTCATTTTTAAAATTATTTATTTTTATGAAGTTTTAATTTGTTCACTTTTAACCAGTGACGGATTTTATTCAATTATGTTTATACCATTTTAGAAATTTTAATCATTACGAGTCGGCCTTATTAAGTCTTTGCATATTTTATGTTCATTATTATTATTATTATACTCAAGAGTATGAGTTTTAACTTAACAAGATGGAACAAATGTGGAAACAATGAGTTACCTGTAATCAGTTATATATTTTTAAAAACATTGTTTTTTTTTTAATTTCTAAATATTATTTTTATTGTTTGAATTTATATTTTAACACTTTTTTCTTTGAAAATAATAAAAAACGTGATTGTTTTAAGCAAAATGGATTTTACCTATTATATTTTTTCAGTATTATTAATTTTTACTAATATTCGGTTGTTGGATTTTTTAACATTTTATCAGTATTTTTTTACATTTTATATCTTATAAATTTTATTTTCTGCTGTATAAAAGTACAACAACTATTGTAATTTCTAGTTATTTTTTTCGTGTTACCTAGTAAATAAGTTACCATTTAATTATATTTCCTTAATAATATGTTTTAATTTTATTTCAAACTGTGGGAAATAGAATTTTTGTTTTTGTGAAATGAACTGTTTCAAATTTTTCTCCTAACATTAGATAAATAACGAAATCAAAATACATTATATTTTTAATCAATAAAAATAAAGTTTTAATTACTTCTTAATAAGATTTTAAATTTATGTTAAGTAATAGCGAACAGTAATCAATTCAAAATGTTTCTTTTTTGTTTGCATGTTTTTCGAAGCATATATATATATATATATATATATACACATTTGCGATTTGTTTCAATTGAATGAAATTAAGCAAATTGTTCTTATATTCTAAATTCCAAACCTTAAAAACAAATAAGTCAATAACTTAAATTAGTGCCAAGTTACCTTATGTTATAAACCAAACAAAAATAAACTTTAATTCCAATGTTTTTATAAAAAAGAAATACGAATTTTGTGAAATTTTTAGTGCGTGTCTAAAATTTTAAACGTGCTTAACTTTTTCTTTAATTAAAAAACCGATTATGCAAATTTAAATTTCTGTAAGTGTCCGATTTTTGATTATTTTTAACATGCGCATTTTTTATCTCATACATTTTTATTCATTTTTGAGAATTTAACACATTAATTTTTACGCATTTTTTAGATTCTTTATATTTGGAATTTTTGAAAACGTTTAAGCCCATATAAAATTCTTGTTTGCAATTTCAAAAATAAATAGCTATTTTAGGAATTGAATTCAAACTGTTTCAGTCATCAATCAGATTAATTTTATGTAAGCGTCAGTCAGTAAAAAAATTATCATAAGTATAAAAAGTTAAGTTTTTTTTTAATATTAAAGTTTTATTTTGTTCGTTTTATTTTATAGTTGTGTAATATTTGAATTTAAAGTTTTTGAAATATGTGCAATTAAATAAACGATTTTTTTAGTTGATTTCTCGTGACGACTTTAAGAAGCTTGTTGTAACTTAAAACTGCATGCATTTATATTTTAGATTTTGTGTGTGCTTATGCTAGAGAAAATAGTAAATAAATTCAGCATAGTTTTTTCCAATTTCCGTAATCCATCAAAATCAAAATAACGTTAACTCAAAACAGTTTTAATTACTGTGCAAAAGATTACAAAAATTTTTTAAAGGTCGTAAAAATAATTAGAATTCTATTCATTTTGTAGACAAAAGTGACCTTAAAAGTTTTTACTAAATTATTTATTAATCCGTCACTGATTTTAAAATATAACTTATACATATTTTATCACTTGTTACCATTTTTTTGTATTAAAATAAAAAACTTAAAATATTTAATAAAAACATTCTTTTTTTATTAAATTTTTCTAAAAAAAGCTTAGTTTTTGATTGTTATAATTTGTTTGAATTAATTGATTGTTTAAGCCTTGACTTGAATTATTCTTTTGTTTTGACAATCAAAAAATAGAAAAATTAACAAAAATGAAGTTCGAGTAATGTTATTTTTTTGTATTTCAGCACAAGATTTAACTCTTACACGAATTGCTAAATGGGAACAATGGTCTAACCCATTTTCATTTCCTATGATGCTCTTTCAAGAAGGATTTAAATATAAACAGTTAAATGATTCAGCGACGTCCAATTTAAATAATCAAATGGCACCGGGCTCTGGTTTTGAATGTCCGAATTGTGGTCGATTTTATAAATTAAAAAGCTCTCTGCGCAACCACCAGAAATGGGAATGTGGGAAGGAGCCACAATTTAAATGTCCCCATTGTGTTTATAAGGCTAAACAAAAAATGCATATTGCAAGGCACATGGAAAGAATGCATAAGGATAAGTGTACTGATAAATGTTTAGAGACACTAGCTTTTAAATCAGACAGTTTATCTTTTAAAACTGAGTCTTAATCATTTTTCGGATTTTGATAAATATCCAATTTCAATTTAAAATGTAACCATTTGCAAATCAAACTTACATTTAATACCCTCGTAAATATTTTAAAAACAAAGCCTGTATTTAAAAATCTGTTATTTTCAATTCTAAGACATTGATTCAATGATCCAAGTAATCGAATTATGTGTCATATGTTATATCTTTTACATCAGTTAAGTTATAACAGTTTATTTTGTTTTCGATCATAGGTGCCAAAAAAATTCCCTTAATTTTGCATCCAAAATAGAAAAAAAGAATCGAACCCTTCATCGATACTACTGAATGTTCTTATGTAATGGCAAAACTTTGCGAGATAATAAGTCCGTTGTCATTAAAATACTCATGTTTGTTTACTTAACTATTCTGATGCATGCATTCATAAATTTAACACCTTGTACATTTAATACTTAATTTCAGAAACCGCTAACTTTTGACATTTAATTAACTTCAATAATTATTTTAATTTAACCCTTTGAAATACAAATTACGAGAAGTAAAATAAGTGGGCAAGCCATACATTAGTGTGTTGAGACATCTTCACATAAATATTTATAGGTATTACTATCAATATATAAATGATAATGTATAATCCGATATTTTTACAACAGATTAATAGTAATGAATTACTAATAAATATAAATAATTTTTGGTGGAAACAGATCAAATAATTTAATACTCTAATTATTTATAACTTTTTAGTTGTTTCATTGAGTTTTAAATGGATTTTAGATCGATTAAAAAGTTGCCAAGTTTCTAAATTATACTAATGTGAATCATAATTTTTACATGACATTGAAATCTCAATTTAGCTTTTTTTCACATAACACTAAAATAAATTTTTTAATTTTCAACTAATCTTTTTATTAATTTTTAATGTAAAAATTAAAAAATGCTGTTACAAATAGTTATATCATTTAGGAAACGCTTTTTGAAGCTCATTTGCTAATAGATAGTTTTGTAAACTCGTAATAATTTCTTCTATTGAACTTTTTACAATAATTAGTAATTTTATTGGTAGAAAAGCAATTAGGTTATTTATTATTATTGTAAAAAGTTTGTCGGTAAATATAGCAGTGAATATTAAAAATATAATTTTTTACATTAAATATAAATAGAAAGGTTATTAAAAGAATATTAAAAAAAATTTAGTGTATGTATTGGACACAAAGTCTATTTTGATTGAAGTATCGAATGGTTAATATAAATAAGAAAAAAAATTATTAGCTGTAAAATTTGAACTGAACATTGAACGTAAATAGTAAATTATAAAACTTATAAATACATATTTAACCCTTTGCATTCGGAGATCATTTTCACATTTCCTACCAACAACTCGATAATT
>AGDA01090437.1:0-18097 GCA_000281935.1 Mengenilla moldrzyki | reverse complement strand
ATATTATATATATATATATATATATATATATATATATATATAATTATTAAAAAGGTTCAATAACTTTTAAGCTCAACCAATAAGAATACAAAAAAGGATCTTTTTCCTTTTATGCTATTTTCGAATTGGTACCATAAATGCTCATGCTAGCACTGCTGGCGTCCTGAGCTGCTAGAAAAAACTTCATACCAACAGTGCTGGTATTCCGAGCGCAAATGGTTAAATGCTCGTATTTAAAAATTTTGTTACTATTTTCCTATACTGTTTTTAGTCTGTGATCAGTCTAACTTTTCAAAACAGTGATTATCATGGACAAATGATATTTTGTTTCCAAGTTGTCAAAAAATGTTTTTTATGGAAAATGTCAGTTCATATATTGCTCGCTCCTGGCTTCCAATTCTAGTTACTGTTAAATTTATGAATGTATCCTTACTATATTTCAAAATTTATATCTAATTCGAAATAAGTGGTGTAAAATCGTCAAAGGCGAATTGTTATCTAATGGTGCTAATTCTGGTTCCTAAAAAGTTTTTAATTATACGACTTAATAGTGTTTTAGTCATGTATTTTTTCATTAAAACTCAAAAGAAGATGAAAATTTTTGAATACCATTTAACAAGTAAAACATTCATATAACAATTATATTACTCTTACTCACTGTTATATAACGGGTATTTTATATTTATAGTTCTATGTTTTAAATTGTCTCTATAGGTTTTATTAAAAAATGACAGAAAATTTCTTTTAGTAAGAAGTTTTTTTTACATTTTTTACATCTTTTTGTGTACTTCATTTTCTTAAAGAAATGCACAAATTTGCCATTGATAAAGGTTAAAATTTGATTTGCAAACGTGTGAAATGTGAATCTAATTTGCTAATTTTTTGATATTATAAAGTTATGAGAAATGGTCGTATGGAAATGTTATTAGTTGTAAAATTTTTATTTGCGATTTTTAAAAAATCGCTTCTCGTTTTGCAATATTCTTGTTTTCTTTGCTTGTTTTTTAAATTACCTTTTATGTAACTTTTTTTTAGTCTTCATTATTGTTGAGTGAGAAATAACTTACCTAAATTTAAATTAGAAACGTAGTGCCTTTTGTCTTAATGGAGAAAAAGTATTAATTGTTTTGAAATTCCTATTGAATTGAAAAAGTGTTTACTTAATTCGATTGCTAATTTTTCAATTTCTTTGATATACTCAAAAGTACGACTTATGTATTGTTTTTTATGTGCTTTGCAATAAACGTTTTGCATAACAATTTTCAAAATTGTGATAAAAATTTGATTTTTTTATTTGTTTTGGACTTTTTAGTGATTTTTGAGACTGAAATTTTTTATGTATTCTATTTTTGATTCTTAAAAAAACTTTGTTATGCAAAATTAAAACTTAATAGTTTTAATTTTAATTTTATTACTTTATTACTTTATTATTATTATTACTTTTAAAAATACTTATATCGAGGTGATGGGATATATTAAGAATTACATCGTAGAATATCCACAAACTTTGATTTACTCAAATTTTTGTGATATTTTTGTTATTTTTATTATTAAGAATTAATAATTGTTCCTATTTATGTTCAGGACGGAAAATTGGTTTTGATTTGTTCCTGTTTTCCGAATTTTCTACTTTTTTATTTCGCCGTGTGGATTCGTTTTTTTACGACGATTTAAAAAATTCCATAAAAAAACTCGGAAATAAATTATGAACCAATTTTCCTCCTAATGATAATCAAAATTTTTTCATGAACAATTCTAATATTTAATTTTTGTGTCAGAATTTAAAAAAGAAAAAAAATTTTTTTGGCTACAAAATTTTTTATTTTTTTATTCTTTATAAAAATTAATTTTTCGGACTTTTGAAATTTTAAAGACTGCTTTGATCTCGGCCTTTTTATATTTTTATATAATTAAAAAGATGCTAAATTACTTTTTTTCTTTTTTAAATGAATTTGGAATTTTATAGCATTTTTTATTGACATTGTAATTGAAAATTCTAATTTTAGAGAAAAAAATGTTAATAAAAATTAATTAAAATTTCATGTGTTGGGTTTTTTTTTAATATAATTACTTTTCTTTTTTTTTTTTTTAAAAAAAAAATTGAAATTGCAAACACTTTCTTTTGCTTATTTTAATTTTGCGAGCAATCATTTTACTTACTCTTTAAGCTTACATAGTAAACATTGTTCATATTAAGCGTCTTAAAATGGTTGAAGTTTTTTTCTGCTTTTAAGTCTCACAGTGTAAAATTAAATCATTAAATGCGCTAAATTTCTAAGAGAATTTCGCTTATTTTCTAGCTAAACAGCATAAACTTTCTCAATCCGCCTAATTCTATTTGACACAGTTTTGCTTATAACCAATTTTTTTACGTGATTTGATAAATCATTAGTGGATTAAAGACTAAAAGGTGAATTTCGTAATGTTTTCTTTTTTATACAGATAAGATTAAAAAACGTAGAATAAGAAGAAACATCGAACCTCATTTACGCTTTAAATGTAGTTTATGTTTGCAAACATTTACTAAAATGTTCTTATTAAATGGTCATATGCAAATGTATCATAATAAAATGCAAGATGAAAATGATCAAATTCAATTCAATTCTGAGATCGCAGATATCCTTCCGCCGGATATTAATTTACCGGTTCAAAATGAAGAGCAGTTACATAAGCTAACCACTTTTTTATCAAACGAAGACAACTTTAATGTTTTTGTAATTAATTTTTTTTAAGAATAAACTTTCCTTAGGAGTCTCCATGCATTACAATTACATTAAATTTCCGTAATTAAATTGCTTGGGTTTGTCTTTATATTAACACCATTAACGTTTTAAAGCTTTTTTACTAATTACTAACAAAATGTGGTCTTTTTTGAGACTCCTAAAATTTTAATTGATTTTAACGGAATATATAGAATTGTTTTCGTTAGGCTGAAAAATTAGCTTTACATAATGGCAATATTAATGAGTTTGTCGTGTACGTAATGAAGCGTTTAATTAGTCCGAAAATGGCAATTCAGTATAGTTATAAAGGTTATAACAAAATGAAAAAATTTTCCGATTTGAAAATTATGGAATTATTATTACGTATGTACTGTTTTATTTTACTTTTACTTGCTTTGGATAAAATAATAATAAAGTGTTTCATAAAATTTTAATTAGTCGAAACGTGTAATTTGTAACAAAAAAATAAAACTATAACATATATGTAGGAGAGGGGGTATATTTTAGTTTTATCAGATGTCCAAAGAGGATGCTATAAAATGGTCATTTAAACAGTATTATGTGACTTTAAAATTGTTTTGAAGTTTTAAAATATTTAAGAAATATGTAAAAAAAGTTTATTTCTGTTTTTTCGTATACTTGTGTATCAAACTAAAAAATTTTATGCGTAATTTAATGCTTCGATTTTAAATCAGAAAAAATCTTTTCGACTTTTTTAAATTTTATTAATATAATACTTGGTTGAGTTCCAAGTGCTATATATGTCTACGTAATTTAATTGCTTAAATTAAACTAATTGATTCTATTCTGTTGAATTTTTTAAAAGTGTTTAAGTTTTAATTCTTGTGACAGTACATTATTTAAATTTATAACTTATATTAGTAAACTTTTATTCGATTTGTTTAATACTTTATGCAATAACTTAAGTTCGACTAAGGAAACTAGTCGTTAAATTTATTTATATTGTATGATTTTTGTAAAACACATAAATGTGAAATACAAAAAAATACAATTTTTATTTGAAAATGCATATATTAACCCATTAAAGACTATAGTTGCCCTATAGCAATTTGGAACTATATTTCTTTAAAATTTTGATATATTGTCATTTTTTGATTCTAATTTTTCTGTATGCTTTATTTACATTTTGTAATGCTTATATTTTTATAAAAATAATCGTTAAATAATAAACTGTTCTTTTTTTGGCGAAAAAGTATTGTGAATTTTGTTCTTGTTGAAAGAAATAATTAAAAAACACAGTCCTTAATGGGTTAAAATGAGGAAAAAACTAATTAAGGATGTCTCAAAAAAGGCGAGCGTGGGTGATTGAATTTTTGAGTTTTGATAAATTTTAATACTTGTTTCGTTCGGTCTTTTATTGAATGTTACATTTTGGTCAAAATTTGATCAGGTAAATTTCGCAAGATTTTAGGAAAATTATTATAGTTTAAATATTATTTACATAAATTTATTAAAAAATTGTTTTTAATATAAGTAATGAAATTTCAGTTAAAAAGAAAACAAAAGATCTGATAGACATTTTTTGCCGAGTAACCTAGTTACATTTTCGCTTAACCGAGATTGCAATTCAAGTTGCAAAGAATGTTCGTCAAAATATGGTTGCGACCAAATATAATTTTCATTTGTTTTTTGAATATTTGAATTTTGAAAACACAAAAGAAAAAAATCTATTCTGTTCGTTTTTAAAAAAATACTTGAAATTGTGATTTTAAGTTTATTTCAAGTTATCTTATTGCAATTAAAACAGTGTGAAATATTTTTGACTTTTGTACATTATTATTCAAAATGATCGTCACAGAACAAAGAATAACGTACGATCGCAATGAGTCGCTAATGTTAAATAGTTCAAAAAAAACTATTATATTGTTTTTTGCTCTTCGAAACATATTTAGAAAAAGTAGTTACAAAAGTTACAACCAAGTTTACCAAAATAAAAAAATCGCAACCAAAGATTAACTAGGTTGCTCACCAAGAAATGTCTAGAAAAATAACTTAATAATTCAAGTTGTAAATTTTTTATATAACTAAAGAAGTTAAATATTTAGAATTACTCATGATCGAAGCTCATGTTAAAATTTCGTAGCTTTATATAATGGATAAAATGATGTAACATGCATAGTAGCTAAAATTTTGAAAGGGTGTTTGTAAATTGCCTCAGATACCTAGTTTTTTATGTTTTTATTCACAGTTGCACATTACATTTTAAAGCCACTAATATTAAAAATATTCTATAATTAAAAAACAATGTTTTTTATTGTTTAATTTTAATTTAATTCATTCCACTTAAAAAACTTTCTTTATTATTCAATTAAATATTTAAACTTTACAAAAAACAAATTTGAGTTTTTCATAAGAATATCTTTTTTGAAAGTCTGTTTAAAAATTATTATTTAAAAAATTTAAAAAAGTTAGAAACCGATGTTTAGGAAGGAATGAGTCTTCTTTTTTAAATTCTTAAATTTTTCTCCTTTCAAAACCAATTTAATTAGCAAAACCATAATCAAAAAGTTTAAGGGCCTCGATATTTATGCTTAAACTATAAAGCCTTTAATTCAAGAATTTTAAATTAAAAAAATAAAGAATTTTTTTTTGAAAATTACGAATTTCTCATTTCATATTTGTTTAGTGTACGCGCGAACGCAAAGAATTTTCATTAGATAATAAAATAATTTAAAAAACATACCTTATTCGCCTTCGTTTCTAATAGTATAGGTAAATTTTGATAATCTTAGTAGAAATTACTATAAATGCTTACAAATAAAGTGTACAAAGAAAGTTTTGTAATACAGATTACTTAGATCGGCGATATAAAAAATTCTTCTAAACTTCTTTCGTTTATGTTACTGCAAATTTAAACAAAAGTGGTGGCATCTTTTGACAAAACCTAAAATATTGTCGACGACAGTTGCAAAACAAATAAATATAACAGAATTATTTTTGTTAACTATTTTTAAGTTTGCTTAATGCATATTAGATGTGAAACAAATTTAAGAATATTATTTTATTCGGCAACGCCGATAAAATAGTGTCATCAGGTTTTAAAGGGAACCCTTTACCAGTCTGGGTAATCTGTATTTACAATATATCTTTTAGTAATGTGAATTTGTAGCTTTTTACTCTTTCCAAAACCCAAAAACATTCGTTTATAAATTTTTATGTCAATAAATTTAGTTCATTTACTATAGCTTATAATTTTTGTGACAGTTGAAACATAAAAAATGAATATAAAAATAGAAATTCTTAGCTGTTTTTAAAAGATTAACACGTTCAACTGGGCGTGTACCACCTCTCGTTCACAAATATTGCATTTATTTGACGCCCTAAAGTACAGGTGTTACACACGTAAATAAAAAACAACAACAACAACAACAAAGTGCCAACAGACGAATAAACAACGAAAAAATGCGTCGGGTAAAATGCATTAAAATCAAAATTCACTGTGTTCATGAACAAATAAATGGTTTTTTTGCATAAACCAATTGCGAAGTTATATATACGCTCAGAAAAAACTGTAGTTATAATAGATAAAAAATTGTGTAATTTTACTCAAAAGTTGTGTTATATTTTGAGTATACAAAAATTTTGCTAATTTAAGAACACCTTTATGGCAATTTAAAAAAAATCTAATTTTTCCAAAAATTGCTCTAAAAAAACATTAAATTTATTTACTCTATTTCACTAAATTTTATTCTCAGTATTGTATATTTATACGAAAAAATAATGTGAAATTCTTTGGTTGGAAACTGGAAGTTCAACTGTTACCTTAGTTAACTTTTAAATGATTTCGATTTTAATTATTTAAAAAATCTAATTTTGTGATGTTAAAAGTTCACCTAAAAAACCTTTTAAAGATTATACTTTTAAAGAAGCAAATTTCAATATATTTTTATAGAAATGGTAGCTTTTTATTAAAAATTTTAGCTCTTTTTATACGTAAGGTGTATTTTAAAATTTTATTGATTTCTGCTTGAAATTAAACTTCATGTTTATCATACAGTGTGAAATTATGTATTCATTACTTAACAACTTTAAATAGCTTTACAAATTGAACATTTTTTTATCCAAAGGAAGTGTAATTATTGAATTTTTAATTTTTTTTGTACTAAATTCATTATTTTATATATTTTAAACTATATTTTAAAACAGGTTCACTACGAATTAATAAAAAAACTAGATATGCTTCGGCGAGTACGGTCGAAACATATATTTATAACTGGCTTTCTAATACTAGAAGAAGTGTTAGACTTGATTTGTAAATAAATTTATAAGTCTGATTTTTTCTGGTGAGTTAAATTTCGGTTTTATAAACTTTATATTATGCAAATGAAATGGTTTTTAGATGTTTAAAATAGTATTTAAATTTAATGACTTTTATTTCAACGCAAAATAAATGTACTAGAGAAGTATACAACGTAGCTTAAAATTGTTAAATTGCTATCCAGTTTAAAATTACTTTTTATTACATTTTTTTTCGCATACTAGTTAATTCTAGTTAGTTGCTAAAACAATACCGAAATTATTTTTAAAAACAATTTAAATTTTATTTACTCTAAATTATTTTTGGACACGTGTTAAAAATTTTATAGTTTAATTAGACTTGAATAAATTTCAATCGTAATCAAATAACGTTCGTGAGGGTTACACATTAAAATTTAAACAATTAAATCGTTTTGTTTATTGATGCATAATATGAAGTAAAATTATTTTGTTGCATACATTTTTAAATATTTAGAAAAATTAGATTTCTTTTCGTTTATTTAAGTAAAAACATCAACTGAAAATTTAATTATAAAAGTCAAAATTTAACATTAAAAGTTCATTTAACATTAAATGAACTCATTCGAGTAATTTTAAACATTTACTTGATTTTTCATTTTAATAATTATACTTCTAACAAACGAAATAAATCGGAAGCTAACTGGATTTCACATGATTTTTTGTGTTTTATTTAAGTATTCCAACTATGAAATCCAGTTAAAGCTTTATATTAACGTTTCTCAAAAATTTTAACATTCAGTAATATCTTTAAAAGAATTTTTAAATTCTATTTTATTGAGCCTAAATAATTCCAGAAATTTTTACACATAAAATACCTTTGTTTCCATTAATTAAATAAACAGGACAATTGATTTAAAGTATAGGAAACAGGCAAATGAAATTTTGCCTCCAGCTTTTCTGAATATTTCAAATTTGAAATTCCTATTTTAATGTATGCAACGAAATACTGAATTTTAATTATATCTAAATGAAAATTTATTTATAGGTGTCGCCTCATGATATATATTTGACCACACAATTGTTAAATAAGCATGTAGAACTCTGTAAATGTTAAAATTTAATTTATTTTTCTCGAATGTATGACGTGAAACTGACTTAGTGAAAATGAATATGTTACTCCTTGAAGTATAAAATGGACTGAATGTGATCGGAAATTGCTTTAGAGTAACGTGTGCATCAAAGCCCGCGGATTTAACGTTATAAGTCTAATTTAAATTTTACTGCTCGTTTATGGAGAAATTTAGCAATGTCTCGTTATTGTGTAAAGTCTGATTTTTGTAAAATTTAATTTTTTTTATATAAAAGAAAATTTAGTTTATAAATGAAAGCAGATTTTTGTATTAAAATGTTTATTGCTTTGATTAATTTATCGGAAAAATTTTATAGATTTTTTATTTGAAGTGTTGTGCTCTATTTATTAATTTTTGGCATATTTTTGTATTTAAAATGACAAATAAATCAATAGGACTTTCTCAGGAATTTGCTGAAAAGTAATTAATTCTTTTCCCTGTAAAATTTTTAGGCGAATTTGAGTGCAAATTTTGTTCGAAAAAACTAGAAAGGAAAAAAATATGGCTTTTGCATCAAATCAAATGCCGTGGTAATAATTTTGTTCGTATTAATCAAAGGGCTTTTAATCAAAGACTCTCGTCAATTGTTCCACGTGATCTAAAATTTCCCATTAATTCGTATAAAAGCCATGAAAAATTTGTTGAGTTTTTGCAAAATCGAGACAATTTTAATTCACTTGTGAGTATTCCTTTTAATTCAATTCATATTTGATGATTCTATTTAAAAATCAGGCTCATAGGTTGGCGACTATTGGTGGTACTGATAACGAATTTTTGCCATTTGTTTTTAGACGTTTATACGAAAAGAACTTTATTCGATTACACGCTGCTTATAAGGATTCTTCAAAGCCCATTCAGATATCTCGAACGAATATTAGCTACTTGATGTACTGTAAGTTATTTTTAGTTACAATAATGTGTCTAATTTATGCGGTCTGAATTATTCTAGTTTTATTTTTTTTAGTATAGAACTTTTTCACCTTAAAATTTAAAAATATCCCCTGTGCAAAGCAAAAACAATTGGCGATCTGACAAAAATTACAATAACTTTATATTAAACATCGTGGTATTTGTAAGCTCACATCAATGTATTTTCACAGGGTCAATTATAAATTAGATTTTATGTAAAAAAGCTTACAATGAATTTTATAATCGCTAATTCTGTAATGTCGTGTGCGCCAAAATAAAAACAATGCTATTTTCATGTTACTTGTCTGTTAAAAATAGTCATTCCAACTGTTATAACAACTATTAATTCCATATTTATTGCAACAAGTTAATAACAATGTTAGAAAAACATATTTGTTAACAGGGTTAGTAATAAAATATTAATGAGTTTCGAAATTGTCGTGAAAAAATATGACATATTATAAAAATGTTCGGCAAATAAATAGTAATGAGAAATGAGAAGGGGCATCGAAACCTTTCGGTTTTAGTTTTTCTTTCGCGACATTCTCGAAAAGTCACGATTTCAGCATTTTTTTACGACAATTTCGATACTCATTAGTATTCTATTACTAATTTGTTACCGACCCCGTTTCTCCAACATTATTATTAACTTGTTGCAGTAAATAGGAAACTAACAATTGTTATAAAACCTGTTATAGGAGTCGGAACGACTACTTTTAACAGACAACATAAAAAAAATTGAATTTCAGTGCTAAAAGCTTATTTTAGCTTTTATACTTTAATATTTAGCAAGAACTAGTAATTATAAAAAATATTTAACATTGCTGCTTTCCCAAATCGTTTGTAATGTATTTCTCGTTACTGTAAGCAAGAAGATTCTAACTGACTCGTTATTTCGTAAACGGGCGCAAATATTTTAATAGGACTACATTAATTAAATTTTACTTAAAAGTAGATTAAAAAAAACATTTTATCGACAAATCATATCATACGAAATTTGCATAAGTGGATATTTATATTTGTCGCGCTTCTATATTGAACATTGAACGCAAATAGTGCTTTGAAAATTTGGGAATAAAAATATAAAAATATTCATTATTAATGGCTTTACTGTCAACGGTAATTCAAAAAGATTAAAATCTATTATTGTTAAACTATTGATTTTAAATTTTCAAAACAATGAAAATCATGCGTAGCTGATATTTGGTTTACAAATCGTCGAAAGCGCTTCTTATATTCAATCTTTTATTCATCTATGATTATCCCATATTCATTCTTATCTGCTTTTATGAATTACGCCCATAAATTTAAATCATGTGATATCATTGTAATTATCTTGCAGATTGTAAATAATCATAATTCAATTTAACGCAATATTATTTTATGAGAATTATTGCATTAAATTTTCTAAAATAATGTTATAGATTTGAATGTAATATTCTAGAGAAGGGGTTTACAACCCTTTTGTACTCCACTATAAAATAACGGTAGGGTGGCGGGAACCATTTATTTTTAATCAACAAACACCTTTCCATAACTTTTGATTTTTTCATTATTTATTTTCTTCTAATTTTTAAGCAAATAATAAACAAAAGTTATTTAAAATTATGAATTATTATTCAGAATTCATACAGATAGGGAAATATATTTTTCTTTATCGATTAGTGGCGGGCACCAGGTTGGGAATCCCTGCTCTAGAGACTACAAAAACAATAAAAAAAAATATTTAGCTTAAAGCATGTTTAAAAATTTGGATTAATTCTAATCTTTTAATAATTTTATCTCGTCATGCTTTTATTCTGCCTATAACTGGACACATATTTGTTCTTCATAAATTTACAAGTTATTTATTTTAGGTGCGGTGAAATTAAATAAAGATGCTGAAGTAAATTCTACGTTTGAAGAGTATGAGGCTAAAATCGGTCATTACTTTAACAAGATTCGGATAAAATAGTCCATATTGTGATCAGCTGTAAAAGATACGATGTATAAAAACGTCTTGTATTTTCAAAATCATTTATTTAATATTTAATTATGGATTCTCGTTTTTTCTAGGAATTTATGAATTATATATTTTTTAATTGAGTCATAATGTTAATTGTAAAATATGAGGGTATGAAAAGGTACTTTATTGTCAATGGTGTAGTGCTAAAACTTTCGACAATATTAAGGGATTCGCGCTGGTATTTTTTTCATTTCAATTCATATTTTTTAAAAATAACAAAAGCAATTTAACTCTAATTTTGTCTCTTTATTTTAATCTCATTTGATAAAAGTTGATGATCATATAAGAAGCTTAATATTGCCAACTACTAAAATTAACTGCAAAATAATTAATGTTAATAATAACTATGAACGTAATTTTAAGTGAAGTGGTTTTGCATCACCACGTCTAAACGTGCTAAAAAGAGATATAAGTAAATCGTAAAATTAAACTTCTAGTATATTGCTGTTATTTAAAGGCTAAGATAAGTGTAAACTATTACCTCATCGTATAAATGAGACTATAAATATCCAAACCCTTAATATCTTCTGAAATTTTTAAATTTAAATGTTAAATTATAACTTTTTATAGATGATTAGAATGTGATTACATTAAATTGTTGTTTTTATTAATTTCATATTAAATTATAAAACCTTAATAATTTTTTTATGAAATTTCTTAGATAAAATATATTTTTTTAACAGTAAAAACTAAAAATAATATTCTTATTCTTTTTGAAATTTTTGTCAAACAGCATAGCAGTATTAAAAAAATATATAAACAATGGGGGTTTGTAAAATTAAATTTTTAAAATTTCTATAATTTTTTTCAAACGTTGTTTAAAAATTTTGCAGAATACATATGAAATTTATAGTTATATAAAAATAGGTATATACCAATGGTGGGCAAATGCGACTCTTCGTTACCTAAGCTTTGGCTCTCCAACTAAAAAAACCAGTGAATTTGAGTAAAAATGTACTTTTCCAAAATTTATTGAATGATATTTTAAAATTCTTTTTAATATAGAATTTTAAATATCAACGTTTAATTTTAAGAATAAAAAATATCTGTGAAATACTCAGTATAAATAGAAATAATCAAATCAGTTAGAAAAATCGAAAGAAATACAAATAAATAGTTAAACTGAATTATAATCAATAAAAATGTCAATCAAGCATGTTCGACGTATCGAACTACTTTTTAAGTAATTTGTGCGGCTCTCGTAATAAATCAAAAAATGAAATGCGGCTCCCAATAGCATCAGGTGTGCCCACCTCTGGCATATACCGTTATAAATCTATAATCTAATTAATGTATAAAAAAATTTACATTTAAGTGTATTATATTCAATTCGTTATATGTCTACCTAGACATATGACTGAATAAAAATTGTTTTTTAGTTTGTAATGTAGAAATATGTTGTGAAATATATGCGATATATCTGAGTACATAAACTTTAAAACATAATGTAATGATAGCGTAGCAGGTAGCGTCATTCATGTAGGAACAAGGACCATCTGTTCAGCTCTCATTGATAAAAATTTTTATTTTGGAGTGCATTCAGGAAATCAAATTCGAGTAGAAAAAGTATAAAAAAAATTCCATTATGTTAAGATAGTTTTTGAATATTCGATCCGTAATTAGTTAATTTTACGTTATGGACAAAATGCCATTTATTCGACATTTCTAATTCTTTTATGAGAGTTTTTCTAGTGTAAAAAAGGAATAATCGTTTTTTGTTTCCAAAAGTTTAATTACCCTACTAGAAGACGAACATTTTCTTTATGTAAAAGAAATTTTAACAAAAAACATTTGAATTTTTTCTTCACATTTTGTTTACATCAAATAATCTGGCAACGTTTTCCTACATTGTTAAAAATTATTTTACGTAAAACAATGAATATGGAGTGGTTTTTAAATTTGGAGGTGTTTTTACAAAATTTTAAAAACAGCTTTATGTGTTAATATTTTTTTCCTATTTTATTGCAAAATTCTAAAAGTTGAAAAAAGTCTTTTGACAATTTTGTTTACCAATTCAAAAAATCATGTCTTTTACATAAATTAATAGAAAAAGTTTTGGCACTTGGGGATAGATGGAAAATTTAAGGAATTAACAAAAAACCTCATTTTTTATCAAAATAACAAAAAACTGTTTTTAAAATTATATAAAATTTTACTTCAGTCATTAAGAAAACTATTATAAGTACATTAATTTATCAAAAAGAGATGTTTTCAATTAAAATGACAACAACCCTTTGTAAAAAAAAAACCGTTTTTTAAATTTTTGAAAAAAATCATTTTTTATCAACCCAAAAAATGTCTTCGTACGTTTCAAAGTTTTGATTTTAAATCTTTTTTTTACCCTCAAAATAGACTATATAGAATTATCAGTTATAAAATTTATTTAATATTATCACATTTTTAAATGAAATGTTTGACACAAATTCACGTCAGTGGTAGTCATAGGTAGAATTCTGTTTGATCTGAATGTGTTAATAATACAAGCTTAATAAATCACTGAAATTTTTATTACTAGTAGAATGAAATTAAAGTATAAGTAATCCATTACTACCCAGCAATTATTTTTTATTAAAAACATAAAACTTGGCAAACTTAAAATGTTAAAAAGGTAAAAATAATTAGTTAAAAATAAATTAAAAATTTTTGCTTAAAAAGTAGTTCGTCATTATTATTTAAAAGTTCCTTCATGACATTAAAAAACAATTACTTTATTTGAATGTAAAAGTAAAGTATTCTGTTAATGTTTTTTAGTGACATTGTGAGAGGAAAACCCATTGAATGTTTCTTAACACGTTCGTCGCCGCGTCACCTAGATCTGGGTGACAGGTATGTTTCCGTGAAGGCCCCGTCATCCAAATCTATATGACGCTCTTCTTATTCATGTTAATAGGGCTCGTAGTTGAATTTTTAAAATAAATGTAATGGAATAAAAATATAAATATAGGATATACAACATAAAAATGCTGAAAATATACATATACTCATTTTTTTTATCACGTTTCTTCTAAAACTCACTACTTCGTCATCACTACTCTCCTCGCATTCAAATAAATTTTTATGCCATCCAATAAATATTTTGAGGATAAAAAAGTCACTAACTGCGTCTTAAAAAGTATGTGTCTCGACTAAATGAAGGATTGGGGATAACTCTAGTGAGATCTCTGACAATCTTTTAGTCAAAAACATTATGGCTCTCCCCATTTCAGAACTAATTATCTTGTAATGAATCGAAAGTTCGAAAACGTTGCTCGAGTGTCTACTCAAGTGGAATCCTCGTTATTTCCCCTTTATCGCTCTGCTTACGGTTTGGTGCTCCGATGGACGGATTTGAGCCCGTGAAAGACTTAACATAATCGCTTTGAGCGACGAACATGTTAAGCACATAAACAAAACATAAAGAAATTGTTTTTCACCGAAATGTTTCTATGATAAAAATGAAAACCTTTTTCTTCTAGTAGGGTAATGTAAACTTTACAATACACCAACCTCTACACCATCGATTCCCAATCTTTTTGTACTCTAGAGCACACTCTAAAATATCGATAGAGTGGCGGGCACCACCTATTTTTAATTGACAAACTCATTCCATAATATTTTTTCCTGTAATTTATTTTCTTATATTCGTAATTTGTAAATAAATAATATACGAAAATAAGTGAAAATTGTAAATTATTATTCGAATTTCATACACAGGGAATTGTATTTTTTTCTGTTAGTGGCAGACGCATAAGATTCGCTTCACGATCACTATGGCGCCCGCGCGCACTGGGTTAGAAACCTCTGCTCTGCACTATACTATCCTTAGACTGAATCAAATTCCTGAATGCATCTTTATAAATTGTCTGTAATTGCTTCAATATATTAAAGTTAAAAAAAAACTATAGAAACAAAATAAACTTTTTAGCTCCAAACACGATCTAGTAGCGCTATTTCTCATTAGACTTTTTTTACACAAATGAGAAAATACTTGTGCCGTATTCCATTAAGCTGTGGAAGCATATGTGTGGTTTGTGGTCCAGTTATAATAAGTCCCTATGTATATAAATATCTAATTGTAAATTAAAAAGAAAAAATTAAAAACATTTTAAATTTTTAAAATGTTTTTAGTTGTAAAATTATCGGGGCGTACTTTAGTTCAAATGTGCAATTATTTTTTTGATGCGTTCTCTCGCACTACACCACGGATTTCTATTATATCGTTATTATGTGCTTTAGTAAATACGTTTAATTTTTTATGTTCATTTTTTTATTTTTTGCTCGTTTTTTTTTCAGCATTTTGCATTATTTTTTAATTTTATATTTTTGTAGTTTTTTTAATGTAACTGTGGAAGATGAGAAACTTAGAAATATAAATATGGTATGAAAACAACAAGACATTGATTAATTTTTCTTTATGCATTTTTTCGACTCTAAAGGCGTATAGTAAACCTGTCCTCAATAAAATTCTCACTTATGTAACAATCATTTACTCGATTTCTTTGTTGTTGGTAAACGTCCTTTTTTACAATAAAACGATTTAGTTAGAACATTATCGACTTTTTATTTTAAAACCGCTGCTATTTGATGCGTGGAGTACAACTCGTATAAAATATTAAAAATGATATATTGACCCGAATATTAAACATTTAGATTTTGTATAATTTCAAGTAAGTTTCCTAACGGATTTTGTTAATTCATCTTTTTCTGAAATAGATTTGTTAAAATGTCTGAAATACTTGCCTATTTGAAAACTTAGTAATAGTTAATTATGTTGGTAAGGCTTACAGGTGTTGGTTACACTGATGACTTGACTTATTTTTTCGTATAGCATCGAAAATAAGAATCGGTTGTTCTGTTTACTGGCTTGAGGTATTATAAATTTTTGAACCAAGAATTTTTTATTTAAACTTTCCTCAGTAATGCTTCATAGTTGTCAATTGTTTATAAATATTTTATCCGATAGGAAAAATAGTTATGACCGTCGCTGTTGGCGAAATTTAAATTCAGCTTATATGTTTACCTTAATGTTACTTTTTGGTTGGCCGGGGTTGCTAACTTTCCAATTTATATGAATTTTACTAACAGATATAAAATGCCTGTCTTATGTTTTATATTTGCACTCTAGAAACCAAATGCACAGTGTAAACTTGATTATGTCACAATGCCATCTAAAAGCAATAAGTATTAATTTTAATGAAGGAATTCAGTACAGTATAAAATCACATACACTTTTTGAAAATTTTTTTAATGTGTAACTACCATGTTTGTCGAAACACACATAAATATATTAATGTTACACAAAATTTTTATAACATGTTTTATGTTACAATTATGTTAAATGTTTTTAAAACATTGTTTTGAAGCTTTTTTAACATTTTTTTTGCATATGTTGATGTGATTTTTTTGTTGCATCAGCATGTTTTTATAACATTATTTTAAAACGTTGTAATTCTGTTTTACAACATGTTATTGATATAACTTTTATCCTGTATCAACAATTTTTTACGAAATTGTTTCAAACTTGTTTTAACATTTGTTTTAAAATCTATTAAAAATAGTGTTTCAACATTAAAATTATGAAAACTCAATGCATTTTTTTAAATATGATTTGTTATATTAATAAGAAATTGAAAGTTTTGCCTTAATGAGAGTTTTATTTTATCTCAAAACTGAGAGATGAAACAAAATCTCTGTTTCGTTATTTAAAACGAGATTTTACAGGCAGATTTTTTTTAACCTTGTTCTCAGATAAGTTAACTAAAACACTTCTAATCTACGGTCTACTATTTGTATTTACATTAAATTAATCTGGGCTTTCTAATACAACAAACTGTAACGACATGAGCCCCTAAATTTCGTACGAGACCTATATACGCTTTAATAATGTGTTCCAGTTTTTTTTTTTTTTTGTTTTTTTTGAGCAAATAACAATTTCTCACAAAAAAAGAATTTTTAATATTTGTTATTTTTAATAAAATTTTGAATGTTTTTTCTTGCTATTTTTAATTAAATAAATGCTGTTAAATCCAACTTTTAGCTATAACAAATATTTACAGTGCGCGACATTTATGCATACGAAATTTATACATAGTAATTAACTTTATCAATGTATTATATAATCATGTTTCTAAATATAATTATTTCGTAAATATATTAAGAATTTTTTTATTGTTTTAAAACAGCGTACTTTTGAAATATTTGCTTATAAATATGTTAAATATATAACAAGTATCTTTTGAAATGATTCTAGATGATCATATACATTTTGAATTCTAGTCTTGTTTACTCAGCTACATTTTTGTCTGAAATTTAAAGCCTAGCTTAAACTTATGTCATTATTTATTTTTTAATTTGCGGTTATATTTTATATACATTTTTCGGAGGCGCAAAGACTATATTGTGCTTCGAGCATAAATTAAGCTTACAATAACGTTAATTTGATTTTAAACCAAGAGGTGAGTGTGTTCAAAGAGGAAAATGGTTGAAAAGCAAAATTAGTGAAAAATTCCATATTTTTTTTCTACGAAAAAATGCACTGATTTTAAACTGTGCTTAAATTTACACCAAAGATGGAATTTAAAAGGTCATGGGTGGTAATTGTAAAAAATTAAAAAAACGGTTTCTTGTTAAGTTGTTTTTGTTTACCAATTGTGGAAAGCACTTAAAACTATAAAGGTAGAAATTAGAAGTTAGGGGTCAAGTGTAAAAAGATTAAACATTCACAATATGATATAAATAACAGTTATAAAAGTTTTTCGCACCCAGAAAATTAACATACCTTAAAACATTAGGAATAACATAGAATATAACATATTTACAACATCATTGTAACATGAAAAAAAAACTTTTATAAACATGTTTTGATACATGGTACTTTTATTCCAATTCTGATATAAAATTTGCCTTTGTGTGCGATGTGTCCGAAAATTGTATGCTATTTTTTTGTCCAATACTGTACAAATCGCATAAGTAAAAAAAAAGGAAAATAAGAAATGAAGAAAGAACTCTAATACCCAACATGATAAACACAGTTGAGATAAACGTATAAAAAAAATTTTTTATTTTATAAACATGTAACTTCCAATTTTAAATAAGTAATCCGTTCTAGTGAC
>AGDA01090406.1:0-10787 GCA_000281935.1 Mengenilla moldrzyki | reverse complement strand
AATGAGAAAAATGCTTAATGTTTTAAATGTTACCATAAAGTGTTTAAAAATTCAAGCAACGGTTATATCCTGCAATTTGATTTCTTAAAACTCGATTTATTAATAGCTAAAAAAATAGACTGACCTTTAAAAGCTTAAAATAATTTAATTTTTTTTAAATTAATTGGAAAAAATTAATGAAAAATTGGTTTAGAACAAATTCGCTTTAAAATAATTTAAAATGTGGGTTCTAAAAATCAAAACGTATATCTTTTTGGGATAAATTATGTTCAGGTTGTTCAAAAATTAACGATTTTTATCATATTTGGGCATACACAAATTAAATATAATTTTCCCCAAAGGAGGTACTTTTTTGCTTTTTTGAATCCACCTATAAAGATTCTTAAAGAATCGACATTATCGATAATCGAAAACTTTATGTTCAGTATTTTCGGTATTATAGAAACCTCTGATTTGTTGTTAATGGCACTATCAGCATATCGATATAACTGCACAAATTTTTAAACTGTAGACTAGAGATTCCTAATCTTTTTTGTTTTCTGGCTCCCTAAAAAATCGTTATTTTTTTCATGGCTCCCTAAATACACCTTTTTTTTCTAAATTTTTGACTTTTTTGAAAAATTGGAAAATTTTCCTTTTAAAAACTTCTACTTACTATTTTCCTTAAAATAATATAAAATTTCTAATATCAACTGTTTTGGTAACATTTATATTGAGATTGGAAAATTTCCGAATTGTTTAATTGAATATTTCACGGTTTCTTGGGAAACCACGGCTCACACTTTGGGAATCACTGCTGTAGACACATGAACGAAAATATATTCATTTATATTGAACATGCTAATAAAGAAGCTCTAAAGGCTTTGAATCCTGATTTCTTGAAATATCATTTTTGATAGGGCATACCATCATATTAGCAAAAATGTTACATAATTCGTTCTCCAATTTGTTACAGGCTAAATTACAATGGTTGAAATTAAAAAGTTGAAAATAAAAATAAAAATAAAAAACACTAAATGTTTAAGAAAAAAAAGTTAAGATTAACAAAAGATTAACGTTCAAACACAACAAATCATAATTCAGATGGATCAATGTTTAAAAAAGATATTTAATCAAGTACTCAATTATTAGAAATTTTTTTAACCATGGAACATTTTGTATCTAAAATTAAGCTAAACTTGGTCAAAAATTGCCAAAAAAAATTGTCAGATTGATTCAAATGTAATTTGATTATATAAAAAAACCTTTTTAGATGCCTTTCGAAATTCAGTATATGAAATAGATTGAATTTAGATCGTTTTTAGCTAAAAAAAGGTCATAAAGCAGTTGTAGCTATTCAAAATCAAGGTTCAGATACGTTTCACACATAATCTCAGTCTCCTTTAGGGAAAGTTGGCTTGACAGAATCTGTTGAAAAACTTACTTGAAATTATACAAAATTAAATGCATGGTACTCAGACTAGTGTGGTTTTTAACTTTGTTTTTTATTGTAAGACTATTTGTTTAACACTTGCACAATTTTAAATTTAGGAAAAAAATCAGATTTATCAATAATTTTATATAAAAAAAAAATGATAACCTTAAATAGCAGTTTTTTAAATAAGTTGGTAACATTCTAATACGCTTTTCTAAACGAGGCTATTATCAACGTAAGATTATTAAGTAACTTTCTATAACATAGAGGCGACCTAAGATGTAAATAATAGATCTATTGAGGCTAGGTTTACCAAGATGCCTTAGTAAATAACTTTTAGATATTGCTTTATTTTTCAAAAAGAATTATACGTGTACTAATACAATTACAAGTTGATTTCTAAAGTTTACTTTAATCAAATTTTAAAGACAAACCGCAATGGAAAAATTTAAAAACAGCATGTTTCACTGCATTTATTTTTAATTGAAAAGCACAATTTAGTTTTTGGCATTCATCAAAAAATACATTTTTGTGCATAAATAAAAGGAAAAACGAAACGATGTTTCGTTTAATGGAAAACATCGATAGATTTATATTTTACTCATTAATGTATTCAAAAAACCAGATATTTATATTTAAATTATTTTACGCAAAAACATGATTATGAATTTATTTCCAGAAAACAATAATTCTTTCGATGGGGAAAAACGGTTTTTATTGAAATTAGAAAAAAACAACAAACCGAAAACTATTGTTTTATTGATTCCCTCCTGAAAAATATCCATAAATTTCCATTCAATCTCACGGGATTAAATGATTTTTAGCCGCGTATGAAATCTCCCAGGGATTCATCATAATCATCATCAACATTAGCATCAGCATCAGCATCAGCATCAGCATCATCAAAAATAAATAATTCAATTCCTTGTACACTCCTTTTATCTCCGTAGATAAAAAAGTTGGTTAGTGAATTAATTCGTAAAAAACGCCAATTTTTCAATTGCAATTTTAAATAAACAGCTCAATTTCGACAGATTCTGTATAAATCATGTGCTATCTCTAGAGACTCTTATGTACAGAAAAAGCATCAAAACGAATTTTATTATTTGTTCAATTATTTCATGTACAGGCCGTCATACAAGTTTAATTCGATTCGATGTTTTATTGAAATAATTCCGAGCATGAAAATTACTGTCGTTTTCATACAGGGCCTTTGTTCAAAATGAAGTCACACTGAAAACGGTTCGAAGTCTTAATTCGATTACGACCCTTGCCCTTTTCAATTAAAGGACATTCTGAACGGTTACGGTAACAGCATCAAAAAAGTCAATTTCCAATATGATTCAATTAAAAATAAGTCAGCCGCAAATTTCGTTCAGCTGATGACGATCCGTAAATAAGGGGTTTTTGTAAATATTTACTTTAACTGCTTAACATCTTCTAAGCACCCCATTCCTAACATATAAATACTTAATGAACAATAAGAATTGAAATTTGGCATTAAGCTTAAATTTCGCTTTTTTGAAAATTCAATTAAACGTTTGAAAAAGAAATGTAAGTTTTATACTTAAAAGCGTATTAAAAATGATTTAAGAGCTCACACATAAAGCATTTTTTAAGATATCTAAAATTCATCTTAATTATATCTTTAACCATGAGCGCAAAATAATTATGAAAAACGTATCTAAACCTTGACTTTGAATAGTTACAATTATTCCACGACTTCTTTGGAGATAAGAATGTTCTAAATTCATCTAAATGATATCTTAATTTAAAAGGATATTTAAAAAAGCAGATTTTCTTTACATTACTGTACTTAAAGTGTAAAAAAAGGTTTTTAAGAGCCTATAGAAACTATAGTTTCTCAACTATTTTTAACCTACAGACCGGTAAAATTTACAAAATTAATTTTATGGGCCGGTATTATATTAATACAAATTTTTAGTAGGTACTTAGCAATAATACCATGCATGTACAACTACATGGCTGTTTAAAGAAATTAAAATTTTGATGTCTCAAATTTGTTGTAATAGCATTGCTTAACACTAAATTTTAAAACCATTAATTGAACAAAATTCACTTTGTAATAATTAAAATAACAGTATTTTTTAAAAATTTTCGCTCAAAATACAGAGCGAAACGTGGTTATTTAAAGTCTCCTCCAAAACTTAAAAATTCTCAAGAGTTTGAAAAGCTTCACAGAAAAAGTAATAATCATTCTTCTAAACCATTGAGAAAAGTTGATCATAAACTGAATCTTTTCCAGTAATGTGAATAACAATGATCATGATCGGGTTCAGGAATGAATCATTGATCATTAAATTATATACAAATAAACACCAAGATAGAACAATAATAAAAAGTGCAGAATAATTTATTATCAAAAGTGAATAATGAGCGGTAAATTACATTATTTTAAGCTTCGTAGAATGAAGATGGTATACAATATGGAATTTAAAGAAACATATTTTTTTATATTGAAAGTAAAAAAAAAGATTAAAAAAAACTATTCCAAATAAAATACGATCATTAATAGCTCTCAAAACTACTGACTGGATAATGTCAATTCTTAAAAATCAGAATAAAATGTTTCAAGACGTGGTAGATACGCCTTGTGATTATTATTTCATATATTGACTATATTAAAAACCTTTTCTGATTTATAACTGAGCATACCTCGTATAGATTAATTCCTCGTAATTGCGTTTAATAAACGTGTATTATGCAAGCAAATTTCTAACAAATGCTTATTTTTGTACATAAACTTCTATCTAGTGAAACAATATTCAACCTTTATAAGCAATAAAAAGCAAATATGTTTTTTCTATGTTCAAAAAGAAATTCATGCATACATATTTATAAAAGTATAGATTTCTTAGACTTTCTCTGATGTTAAACGCTTATTAGAGTCTCAAAAATTAAACAATTTAATAACTGTTTTGTGTTATACGGGATATAAGTCAAAATTAAAAGAGTTGAAGTAATTACTTGAAATTTTCTCAGGTCTAATTCTGCTATTCGCGCTAAGAGTCGAAATGTGGAAATCGCCAACGCCAAATTCGGACCAGAAATAGTTGTTGGTGGAGCACCGTTTGATGGCAGCAATAATGCACTATACAACATTGACACAATGCCTAGTAATTCGGTTGTATGCAATGCTGCAATTAGTAATGTGGGATCATCATTATTGCCAGAAGCAGGACATTTGGCAGCCAATGAAGCCAAAAAATCGAGCGTATTTAGAAGAAATTCGTGCGTATTTTGATCATCGTCCACCGAACCATGTACGCAGATACAGCACTGCGATAAACGCTCTACGATGCCGGCACTGACCGCGTAACTAGCAAAATTTGAAAAACAAAAATGCATTTATTCAATCTGATAAAGCTCCTGTTTTCCTCCAACGAGCATTACATTCATTCCTGATTTTTATCAAAGTCGTATAATAAACATATGACACTTCTGATACGATTTCGAACAGCAGCATATGTACCGTATCCCAGCCCCACATGGCGTTCGAAAATAGAATTTTCTAATTTTCCAACAGCACATTAACCCCTTTTGTTAACATTGTACAGTTAATTAAGCATACATGAAAATGTTTCCTAAATTTTATTCGCAAAGGAAAAATTGTCATTTTTTCACAAGTCACGTGAACTCCATTAAAGAAATTATTTTCGTAAAACAACCCTGTACCTTTTCAAATATCAATTTCTTTGCTTTTATTGCACCCTAAATTTTTCCAATAAGAACAACAAAAATAGAAAAAATAGGATAAACTTACACACTGCCGTGTGTACATTTCATTAACGAATTTTCTTTTTCATTTTCCCGTTTTTCCGCTTCAGAAACAACACCAAACTATTTTCCAAGTTTTAGCTTCTATTTTGATTGACGCTTCTTAATTTAAAGCCTACTTATGTTTACATTTGTCCATTATATATACCTCATTTTCTCCTTGATGTAAAAAAAAAAGAAATATCAGACTTTACTCAATATTTTTGTCGAAAATATATAAAAAAAAACTTAATTAAAACCGATACACACATAATAATTTAAATATTTTTGTTGTAAACAAATGAGTTAAAAATTCAGGAAAAAAAAAAACAAAAATTTTAAAAATCACACTAAAAGAATTAGATTAATATCTTCGTTAAAAACATAACATGGCATTTAGACGGTATCAATTGTAAAAATATAGTTAGATATAAAAATATTGTCAATTTATAGAAAAGTACCAATCTGCAGATAGTTTAATTCAGGGGTGGGCAAAGCAAATAGGTAGGTGCGTCAAGTAAAAATTTACTAAACTGAGGTAGGCCGCACACATCAAAGTAAAACTAAAAATTATTCAAAATATTTTCTTCTCGTACAATATTTAAACTACTTTATTATCTTAAATTAATGTTACTTTTTTCTGTATTTTATATTATTATTTTCTTTATATCAGCGGATAATTTAGTTGATTTTTTCACGTATTTAAAATAATATGGGCAGTCAACAACTTTAATTGGACTGCAAAAACTTCTAAAAAAGGGTCGCGAGTAGGATAACTACGGTTTAATTGAATACAATGAACATATAACTTTTAAAATGAAAATAGTAAGTTTAATTTTAATGTCCAGATACAAACCTGAATAGTTTTTTCAGCAATATATTTATTGTCACACTGAAAAAAAAATTCTACTAAAATCAAGAAAAAATAAAGACAGATTTCTCGAATAATTAAAGTTTTACTACAAAATAATAGACTGTTAAAAACTACACTAATGGTAAGAAATAAAACACTTACTTATCATAGATTTTAGTAATTTTTTTTTTTCAATTATTGAATTAAATTTTAAAACAATAAACACTGTTATTTCTGCAAAAAATTCGTAACTATAATATTTTAATTGCCCACCTTTTTCAGTGTATGAAACTTTTTTTAAAAATTCGTAAGATAATTTCATTTGTTATATACAGTTCAAGTTAAATTGTCTACATTTACAAGTAGCAAAGTTCGAATAATTTAGTGGTTGTTGCTTGACCCCAACACTTCGAGTTACCTAGATTTGAGTCTTGTCAACGCTAACAGTAATAAACATTTTTCCATCGTACAAAACACATTTAATAACATTGTTTCTTCACCTTCCTTAAATAGGAAAAGCTACTGAACTTTACTTTTATCAGTTAAGTTTGTTTTGAACTCTTTCTTTGTAAAATAAATAAATAAAAAAAAACAATGCAAAAAATATTAGTTTAATATTCTTTTTTTTTTCACTGAGAATTTTTTTATAAAATTATTATTTTCTTTTTTAGAAATTTATTCAAAATGTTATGGAAAATAAATCTAAAACTGTTTATTTTTTAGCGTCTTGATTTTTTTTATGGAAATATAAAGTAAAACATAATATTTTTGCATATTAAAAAAATATTCATTATATAAAAAATATAGCTACTAATAATTTAATTAAACTGAAATATTGTTTGATTTGTACTGAACAATTAAAAAAGTATTGTTTTAACTTTAATATTAAAATCATTATTATTTTTAGTATTCAGTAGTAGGTTGGATTATTATTAACATGTAACTATTTCCCACTTTACTTTAATAAATGTATTTTCAACACATACATATTTTTTAATTTGTAATTTTTATATTAATCATGTATCTAATGACAAATTGTTTAATAATTATATATTTCATAGCTAATGAACAAATTATTAAAAAAATTTTCATTCTTCAGTGTATGGAAAAAGTTCAAAATTGGAAATTTTAGTAGAAAGAGAAGTTTCGACAACTTTATTACTTTCTCTAATTCGCAGAGTATAAGTTAAGCAAAATTTCAGCAATAAAAAACAGTTTTCCAAAAATTATATAGGCTTTTTTATTCTTATAGGCACATACATTTTTTGTACATAAAGTAATAAATATCCCTTAATGCTATTTTAATAACAAAAAGTGTCAATATTAACAAATTTTATTGTAAATTGAAACGATTACAACAATAAGATAACAATCTTGAGCTGTTCGATTAAGTTGAAAGTGAATAGTACCTGTTTTTTTATATGTCTTTTTCTACGTTATTATAATAATAAATCTCAAGAGATATAATATCCTTTTATACTTATAAGAGTTTAATGCCGAAAATCGCACCGTGGAATCCCGTATGGAATTCCCGTGCTTTGGTAAATGGAGTGAAAATTGATAAAAACGGGAACAGAGATGAGTGTAAAGTTGATTTTCGTCAAAAACGGGGCTTTATGTTTTCGTTTTTACATGTCTATTATCCGGTCATCATAAAAACATTATCTGAATATATCCAGAGAACGAAAGTGGATGATTGCATCAGATGATGCACATCTGCCATGTGACAAGCCTTATGGCATAACAAATACTGAATAAAATCATATACGAAAAGAGCATCATCGTCAACAGAGTAAAAAAAGTTCTAAAAAGCGGCGACCCTCGATTGAATTTGCCCGACCTAACTTTCCCCATGTACTGAGATCAAGGTATCTACTTCTTTCAATTTTCTAAAATGTATAAATTTCATCAGCGTAAAAATGGGGCTTACTAAAACACCGTACACGGTCATCCCTTGTAAACTTCTATTTACAGTGCGGTCGTAACAATTACAATTTCTCCAGTAAACAAAGACCTTTAGACAGCTTTCATATTATTATCATCACAGGACCACATACTGTGCTTATTATTATTGCCTTATTATTTAATCTGGATAATGTGAAGTTTAAAACAGCACTACGTGATCCTAAAAATCATATCCGAATCCGTTCTAATTGATGAATCTTTGGCCACAATTTTCCCAATATTTCACCCTTCCAGCAATGCTATTATTTCTCCACTATGTTAGTAAAGTTGAAATGTTCTAATCTATTAAGAGATAATGTTTTTATCTTCTTCGAAACGTTGTAAAAAAACGAGATAATTATTAAGAAAGTGAGATTCATAAAAAATGCTTTTAGCAGGTGTTTTTGTACTAGTGCTCTATAAATAAATAATGCATGAATTCACTCATTCAATTATTTATTAGTTTCTTTTTTTATTTTGAAAAGCGAATTTTCCAATTTCCCATTTCCCATTTAAACTAATCTTAAATGAATAGCTAATTTTTACTTAAATATTCAACTAACTGATAACAATTTAATGAACTAATTAAGTGAGTTTATTTTTAATGAAAAGAACCACAAGTTAAATAATTTTTATCAATTTCACTTTAAGTAAAAACGTTAATAAAGATTGTAATTAAAAAAAAATGTTGTAATAACAATTTATATATAAACTGCACGTTTAGGACTTTTGACTCCTTTAAATTTTATTTTATTTTTTTACTAAAATGAAAAGAAAAAAAATTATAGCGAACAAGGTGAGTTTATTGATTGGCTCGAATTCAGTTTCAAACCAAAATCCTCCACAAGTTTCATCTTCCTTATTTCTTTAACGTATCAAAAACCCAATTAACGTGACTGAAACAATTTTCAAAGTTTATTAGGAAATATTTTTACTTAAAATCAATTTTTAATTTAAATAAATTTTCAAAACCTGTATTAAAAATGTGCAAAGCCCATTCAACCTTAAAAATAAACAAACCTCTAGTTCAAACCTAAGAGTAAATTTTGGCGACGTGAACAACCCTGTGAATCATTAATGGTTCAAAACAATGTAAAAATTCAGAGTTGTTTTCGTTTTTAATGCATTCCAAATAATTTAAAGCTACTGTTAATTTCTAAGTCGACAGAGTCATGAAAAACATTGTGATAACCTAACTGCGGCAAAATTGGTAATGAATATATGCATATGCTTATATATTTACGTTTAATATAAGTTTTTTCAACACTAAAATTCCAATTTTTTAAAAAATATAAATTTCAATAATGAATAATTATATTCTTATTTTAAAAATGCTTTAAAATATATGTTTACAGTGAAAAAAAATTGATAATTTTTACAACTATACTGATGTTTGTATAAGTGGCAATAAACAATTTCGTTAGAACTACTATTAGTTTTTTTGATTGTAGCATATAATTGTTAGCATTCAGAGATGAATAGTTACATGGAAGTAAATTATACTCAAAATAATAAAAAAAGTGTTGTTATCACTTTTTTACTGTTAATTTTTCCCAGTGTACCAACATATTTTTTAAGCATTTTTGGCTCTCAGGATGCTTAATGTAGTTTACGTAAACTTTTCACATTTTCCGTCTCTAGTTTGTGCATTGCCAAAATGAAAATTTTTAAATCAGCTACAGATCGAAAAAAATCTTTTTAGTTTTGTATGCGACGTCATTATTAATTGCGATGCAATAAAGAAATGCGAATATTTCAATCAATTCCATTCAATTCAATGAGAATACGATGAAATATGATTTGAATTATGGTATTCATTAGAAAGCTACAGTAACGGGCAGAAGAATTGGAGCAGATCTATGAATAGCAAAAAGTCTGATTGTCAATTTGCCAGGGCATTGGAGCTAGAGCAGAGCCGGGAGCCTCGGAGCTAAAAATTAATTTCTAAATAGCCAGAGCCCGGAGCCGGGGTCAAAAATCAATTTTTAAGGAGCTGGAGTCTGAAGTCGGAGCAAAAATTGTTCTAGTTAATGATTTACATGAATTGGTTTACGGTTAGCTTCGCCTTATAAACCGAAACCAGTTTTCGCCAAAACGAACAGCTTAAATAAAACTGTAAATTAATCAAGTAATTTTAGTCGCCAAAGTATGATTTAAAGGTATATACTTTAGCTTTTATTGTATGCATTAAAATGTGATATTTTTAGAATTCCTATCTTTAACAATTAGTCTAGCGATACTGCTTTTATATAAGTTATAAACTGTGAAATGAGCGTGTATAATTCTATGTAGTCAGAACTATCTCTACAAAGATTGTATAAGTGACATCTACCTTCAAATAAATGTATTTTTTTTAGATTTTTGAAAATTTTCTCTTTTGTAAATAATAATAAATATGAAGATTAATTTTTTTTCGTATTTTAAATAATGCTCGTGCAATATAAATAAATTACTCTTCATTATTAGTATTCATAGTTGAAAAAAAAAAAAAAAAAAAAAAACTAAATGCTGGAATTTTAAAATATTATACATACCGTGTTATTCTGAAAACACGACATCCTCCGAAAATAAGCCCTATCGTGATTTTTGGAACTTTTTGTAAAATAAGACATCTTGTGAAAATAAGCCCTATCGTGTTACAGAAGAAGATGACATGACTGTAATTGAATAAATAATAAATATTAAATGAAAGACTAAAAATATACCATTATTTTGGCTCTCCACCGAAATTAAGCCCCAGCGCGTATTATGGACAAAGAGAAGTAAGATAGTGTCTCATTTTCGGAAAAACACGGTATT
>AGDA01090390.1:0-17979 GCA_000281935.1 Mengenilla moldrzyki | reverse complement strand
TCCGAGTTATGCGCATGATAAAATCATTCACGACCGAATAGGAGAAAGTTTTTTTTTAGTCATGCGCGTTACAATTTTTAAATCCCAAGACATACGTAATCGATTGAGGGTATTTTGATCGAAATCTCGAGATCTTTTCTTGTTAGTTTTGAATGGTCTCAAACCTCATACTTAAAAAAAATTTTCCAAACTTTTTAAATATTTTATAAATCCGATATTAATTATTTAATTAAAATAAAAATTAATTTAAAATATAGATAAATAAAAACTAATTGAAGCAAGTGAAAAGTGGAACAAATTCAGCGGTTTTTTTGAACCATTCGAAAAGTATCCGATCTTGGTGATGCGCGAAGACTCTGCATGAAACGGCACACAAAATGTCAGGGTGTTTGTTTCGTAATAATGTAAGCACGCGCTTGGTAGACCACTGGAACTAGGCGTAAAACCAACACAGAAAAAAAATATTGTAAGCACAGAAGACACAGATACGCCGACTCCATTTTGAAAATGAAAAACCCTGAAAATTTAAGTTGGTATTGATCGCGTGGAAGTAGCGTAAAAGAGGTAAAAGAGTTTTTTCTGGAAATATTCAATGTACGTTTTTAAAAATTAAAACACTGTACCCTTATTAGAAACTTTGGTGTCAGTCGTAATAAAATTACATGTGATCGTTTAAAGCGCCATCTTTTGCCCAGAACCGTTTAACATGGAGTCGGCGTATTTGTATCTTCTGTGATGTAAGTGAAAATCAAGCTCTTGAGTATGATTTATTCTGTTTCGTCCAAAATCTGTGAACTATAGTTTTTAAATTTTTGAATGTGTGACATATTTGGTACTATATCGTTTTGGGACTACCATTTTCTTACACTGTGTTTCGTCTCTATTTACCTCTATACTCTGTGGTATACATGGACTGCTCATCGAATACAAAAAGTTGTCGCCGAGATGTGTTGTAACTGACCAAGCGCGCATGTGAAACCGGGTTTTCTCTCTTTTTTACTTATTTAACAAAATTTTAAGAGCACGCGCTTTTTATCAGTTACAAGACATCTTGGCGGGAACTTTTGGTATTCGATGGGCAGTCAATGTATACTACGTCTATGGTCTCAACAGGATACTTCAATCTTCTGTATTTTATACAAGTTTGAGTCTTTTTAAAAGATCTTATTAAATCATCCCTTTTTAGAGGTTTCTGATCGTGCCTTAAGTGACCTCTATTTTAGGCAAAATGTGTGACATCTGTATTTAAAAACTTCATTGAGTTTTGTTCTGTGTTCACGATGAGACAGAATCGAGAATCGGAAGTAAGCAGGATTAACACACAAGCTGTGGCTGGCTGGAAATGAGCAAAGGCGATGAAAAGTATCGAATAGTGATCAATGAGGGTGGTGTTGAACCGAAATCTGCTCCTGTTCCGGAATTCTTGAGGATCTTGTGGCGGATCGTCAACGATCCTGATACGGACGAGTTGATTCATTGGAGCGAAGACGGCAACTCGTTCACGATTCTGAACAATGTAACAGAGTGGAGGTATGTGCTGCAAGCGAATTACAAACATTCAAACATGTCGAGCTTTATTCGACAGCTAAATCTGTATGGATTCCGGCGGATTTGTCCGGTAGAAAACGATGATTTCGTGTTCCAAAACGATTATATCGTGTTCCATCATCCGTATTTTATCCGCAATAATTGGGATTTAGTGCGTAGCATTAAGCGCAAAAATCCAACAAGGCAGATACCGCAAGGTAATTTATACACTGGAAGAAAAACGTTAAAATTTACTGTTTTTCTTGGTATATTTCTCGAGCCAAGAAACTAGATAATTATTACTATTTTAAGATGATTAAGTTAACAAAATTTTATAGTGTATTAACTACATAAAAGAAGTAAATATGAAATAGTTGACTTTCCTATATCAAATAGTTGCGTTAATTATATAAAATAGTTACTATAGCATCTTAAAACAATAAACTTAATTATGCTTAATAGTAAAGTGACCATATTTTTTTATTTCAAATTCAGGACAGGAATTTGTAATTGATGAACGGTAGTTAAGTAATAATCACAAACTGTATATTAACTCTAAACTGATAAACTTAAGCTGAAAGAAATCTGACCGCTAAGGAGATCTCTCTATACTGTCCAAGTACCTTAATCTTATGAAATCCCTTCTCCCTAACGCTCAAATACATTATGCTTCTCGTTACAATGAAGCACTGATTTACAGGTTATCTGAGCGTTATGTACAGAGAGATTCGCAGAATCGAGAGTTTATTGTATGCTCCAGATGGTTTAAAGCGTATTGCGTATTTTGATATGCACATTTCTTTCGGTTCAAATTTTGTATAAATAATTCTAGTTGAAATGTTTGAAATAAAAATTGAAAATAAGAATCTTTTGAAAAATTCGGGACAATACATTATAAAAAAAATCTGAACTCAGGTTAAATATTATTTCGAGAAAAATCCGAGACGCAAGATGGAAATCTAGAACTGTCCCGGGACATATAGTCGCTTTATTAATAGTCAAATTTATTATATATAATTGTTATAACACTGACAACGCATATATGCTCAAAGTAAGCATAAAAGTTTCATCTAATTTTTGGAGTAATAAAGTTCATTCTAATTGTTTATATGCGTAATATGAATCAAAATATTAAAAAACCCTATTACATAACTTATAAAAACGATCAGGATAAATTTATAACTTTGAAAATTAAAAGAAATTTCTATACTTGTTTGGGACATATATGTGCTATGAATGTTATAGCACAGAAGACACAGATACGCCAATTCTATTTTGAAAATGAGTTTGGTTTCCAATATATTGTGACATCATCCATCGTGTAACCGTCTAGAAAACATTTATATAATTTAAGTTTTGCTCCTAAGTTACTGCAAAATTTAAACTAAAAACAACACGATACAATTTGTCTTTTATTTTGGTGAGTTATATTTACATGTAACAGTAACATTGCGGCAATAAGAAGAAACACAACAAAGTGCTACTAAGGTCATAATCTCAAAATTGATATCATTGCAATATGACGCTAAATATTGTTTGCAATTTGTTATGACCAAATTCGATTGAGTTGATGGGAGCAACAGAAGTGGGGGTACTAAATGTTCGCAACAGGGTATTTTAATAAATAAATAATAAGCCATGCTTCTAGGCGGGGTTAGCACCCTAACACTGCAGCCGTATGGCTTATTGTACTTCTAGTAAATTGTTAGTTCAAAGAAGCAATTACATGTGTACAAAAAAATCCAAGCAAAAGCCTTTGTGTTTTTTGGCAACAGCCCATCTGAAATTTTTCTGTCCCAGTATGGACATGCTCAAGGTTAAAAACAGCTGCCCAGAAAGTATCTGAGCATTACCTTCAAAACCCTACTCACAGCGACTTGTTTGTAGGTCTCTCCAGTACTAGGTGTCACCAATTCCAAATCGTAGGAAAGTAATTTAAAAGCTGCTACTTTTCTTCCGACAAGAAAATACTTTTAATAGATTTTCTTATCATAAGGAGTGATCACAAGAAAGAAAAGGCCAGGATTCTAAGGCTTGAAATTTCTTCTTCCCCTAACATCTTCAGCCTCATAATAATCCAGTCATGCTAGACGGGATTAGCACCCTAGCACCGTAGTCGTTCAGCTTATTGTACTTCTTGCAAGTCGGTAGTTCAAACGAGCAGTTACATGTATATAAAAAATCCAAGCAAAAGTCCAATTGTGTTTCTTGGCAATAACCCACCTAAAAAACATTTTTTCGAAAGAACTAATTTTATTTTAGAAAAAGTATTTTACAGATACAAATTAAAGATACTGTGGTTTGAGATACAGATACAGATACAAAATACAAAAAATATCAAAGTATCTAGATACAGATCTCATTTTTGCATTTAAATAGAGTATCTAGATACATTACATCATTGTCTATGACTCCAAACAATCAAAATTTATTTTCTTCAAACTTAATTAAAATTATCAAATTTTGTAACTGATTATACTTAAAAGTCAAATATATTCATAAGTTCTAAATTTTAAAATCATTGTTAATTAAATTTACAATTTTAAAAAAATAATCTTGGTTTTTTAAAATATTATATCGAGTTTCGCTGTGGAACGATATAATTTGAGCATTACACTATAATTCAAGCAATAAACTGTAAAAACAAAGCGAATATTTTATATCCAAAGAATATCACAAATGTTTCCTTGATGTAATGCATCTGGCATAAGTTTTAAGTTGCTCAGGCTTAGCTTTAAAGCGAAAAGTTCAAATATATTTTAATGGATTTATTTTTCGTATAAGGATAATTGATTATTAAGTGAAATTTAGAAGTTAAAGATTTATTAACACGTTAAGTGCCACACGTCAGTCACCGATGACTGACACCGACCTTTCTGTTCAGTTACTGGTGACTGTCAGTACAGCATTCTATATTATGATATCTGCGCGCGCGGCCTGAACGGAAATTCGCTATAAAACTGCGTGGCGCTTAACGCGTTAAACAATTTTATATATAGTGAATGATGTTCATTAATAATTCTTTCAAAATAATTTAAAAAATTTTCATCAAACTCTGTAGCCAAAGATAAATCATTTATTTTTAACAACAAAATAAAAAGCTTCCATACTTGTTGTTGTTAGGTACAAGACCACCAACTGTTGAAGGGAAAAAGTGGTAAAAGTTCCACATTTCGCGAGCACTCGTATGAATTTGACAATTTGTAATATGTTCAATTTTGATTACCGGTGGCCTATTTTTAATTTCTGTTTCTTCATATTTAAAAAATTGTATATGATCATTTGAAACTAATGAGAAGTATTTTTCATTTGTAAATTGATTTGCAATTGCCTGAACAACTTCATGCCAAATATACAGAAAATGAAGAATTACAAACTTATCTGATCCATTAACAATTTTAATTTGACAGTGTATACTGTTAACACTTTGTAAATCGACAATTTTACGCTGAAACTATCTTATATAACTGGTTATTATTTCGTAGTTCAATTTGAAACTGAAACAATATAAATATACTTTAATAAACTTTATACACAATGAATTGAATCAAATACAGTCACAATTTAACATGCGATCGGTCAACAAAATTTGTGTATGAAAATATGAGTTAACTCATGACCAGTCAACAAATCGTTACTAAAGTTTTTTTTGAGTTATACACTGTTCAAAATTCCTGGATTTTCGAAAAATATTTTAAATTGGTGATCTGTATTCATAACAATTCCGGTTAATTTCCTTTCTTTCAAAATAGGAGTAATTTCACTAATAAAATCAACTTGATTATTAATTATAAATTCATTCATTTGGTCTTTTAAAAACTCCTTATTCTTTAATAGATTTTTCAAACTAGTCACATGAATTATTAATAATTTTAATTATTTTCAAAAACTTTGACATATTATTGTTTGAATCACTAAGAGTATTTCTCCCGCAAATTTTATTTCTTTAATTACAATTTCAAAAAGATCGTTTTTTAAATCTTTTAAAATGTCTATAATTAAACAGCTAGGTAAAGAGTATTGACGTATAAGTATGAAGAAATCTGCCCCCACGGGTTTTTGTGTACTCGTGGCATAATTGTGTAGATCTAGCATCACTCTATTGATACATGTTATTATTTTAGTTCTTAAGTCACTTTTTATAGAGATAATAAGGGACATATTAAAAAATTTAAAAATTTATTTTGCATTATCTACATGTGCTATTAAGATTCATTAGACGCCAGTGAAACAACTTTGCCATATTTCTTTTTTAAATTTGGTTTGCAGGATATGTTTTTGAAAATTTTGAATTTACGTTTTTATATAAAAGAAGTCTTATTCAACCGATGGCCAAAATTTAGTTGCAACTAAAGCTGCACAAATAACTTTTTTATTGAGTATCGATAGATGAAAAAAGATTAAAACAATATGAAGCAAACTATAATTTATTAGATGGAAAAATTATTGTAATAAAAAGTAAAATAGTCGTCCGACACGAAAAAAGAAATTGAATTTCTATGGAAGGAAGAAGTTTTTTTAGGGTGTATTTGAAGTCAACTATTTTAGTAAAATATTTTTTAACAGTTGGTTGTCATGAATTTCATAAAAAAAATTTAAAATTTTAAGATCTCTTATCTAAAAACTTTTTAATAAAAACTTTTGCCTCGATTAGGAAATAATTTAAACTTTTTTTTTAAAAAAAAAAGATAGATTGATTTGAGAATAAACATAGATGTAGTATTTGCAAACAGCACAGATTACCTAGATCGGCAAAGCGTTCCCTTATATTTTCCTTTAAAATTTGATGGCGCTGATGCATTTTTTCAGCATTGCCGTCAAAAATATTTTATTTATAAATATTCTCTTTTCTTTTTGTATAAACTTAAAAAAAAGTTTAAAAAATAATTGGTAAAAAGAATTTTTATTATATTTATTTATTTTGCAATTGGAATCGAAAAATATTGTATAAAATAAATGATATTTTTTTTTGGCAGTATTGTGGAAGATTCTGTCAAAAGATTCCGCCACTTTTTTTGAAATTTGTACCAACATAAAAACGAAGGGAAATTAGAAAAAAAAAAATTCTTTGCCGATCTGGGCAATCTGTACTAAACAGTTTAATCAACAAATTGAAAAATATATATGAAAATAGTTAACAATTTTTAATTTTCGAACGCACCCTTACTTAACAATTCTAAAAAAGTAAATTTTCTTGCAATATACTTATTTTCAGTTTTATTTATTTACTATTTATACTCATACAGTCTATTGTTTTTTATTATTTGTATTTTAAAAATTTATTATTTTTCGACTTTTATTAAATGGTGACCCTGTATATGTACACAAAACATATTTAAAATTTTATATAGTAAACAATAAACCTTTAATTTCGCCAATTTTTTCTCAGTTTAGGAATAAAAGCTCTGGAAATCTAATGAATTAAAACATTAGAGGATAACAATCGAATTTAAAAATTATGTCCAATTCTCAAACGTCTTTTAATGTTTATTAATTTTGTCTATAACTTGAAACAGCCACAGCAGTATCTAATGATGAGATTTTGCGTAATATGGAACTGATGCGTGAGGAGAACAAGTCAGTATTTGAACTGTTGCAGAAAATGAAGAAGGAGAACTTAGCATTGTGGCGTGAGTTGGCCTTATTACGTCAGTCGCATGATAAGCAGCGAGATATGATCAATACTCTGATCCATTTCCTGTTTTCATTTGTACGGCCGACGAATCGCAACGAACCCGGTACCAGTTACGGTCCAAGGAAGCGGAAATTCCACTTGATGATCGAACATCAAGCGGACAAAACGAAAAAACAGAAGAAAAAGAAACCGCCGCCATCCTCATCAGAGCCGGAACCCGAAACCAGAAGTCCTTTGGTGGAAAGTCCAAAACCTCAAGAACAAGAAGATTCTTATCCGAACGATAAAAGAGGTGAGGATGTCGTCAATTTAGATCAGAGTGTACTTGACGCCAACATTGACTTGTATTCGGCTCAAGAACCGATTGTTCTGAAGGATCAATCAGTCAATGCTCAAAGCCCCATAAAATCTGAGCTCTTCTGTGACGCAAAACAAATGTATGTATTTCACAAGACTGCACTATTTTAACTGTAATTTAATAATAACTTAGCACAATTATTGTATTTCTTTTAACATTGACTCGTTCTATAAGAATTTTTCGTTTTTTGAAGAACCACATATAAAGAACCTTAAGTGTTTAATATGTTACAATTATTTCAGTTTTCCGTAAAATCATTATTGAAAACGAATATTTAAGACTCATCTTTATCATGAATTCAAAGTAACTATGTAAAAAGTATCTAAAACTTGACTTTGAATAGTTTTGCCTATTCTACGGGCTTTTAATGGTTAAAAATATTCTGAATTTCATCTACTTGATATCATAAATTTTGAAAATTGTCTAGCGAAATATATTTTCTTTACATGACTCAATCGTATCTACATAGGTTTCAAAATTTTTGTATTTATTCTAATAAAAAACAAACCTTTTAGACCAGTGGTGAGCAAAAGTCGGCCTGCAGGCCGAATCCGGCCCTTTTGCTCATTTTATCCGGCCCATTGAAAAATCTCGAATGTAGTTTTTTCTATTGTTGAGATATAAATAAATAACAAAATAAAACTTTTCCTTATTATTTATTTAATGTCAATTAATTTAATATAGAAAATCATTTCTTCAAAAATTACGTGATATATTTTACTAGGCACAAATTTTTCGCATGTAGACTCAAATAAGACAATTTATTATGTCTATTGTTTATTATTAACTGAGAAATTTATTATTCAAATGTTTTAAAATGTTACTTATAGTTATTTTGTCAAAAAAAAATTAGGCAGAAAAAAATCTCAAAATATTTACCTGTATAAAGCTTACGTATTGAAGTCTTCCGGCTCGCGAGAGACTTTAAAATTCCATTTTGACCCGCATTTAAAAGAATTTGCTCACCCCTATTTTAGACGATCAAGTTTAGTTCTATTATAAGTCTTTATAAAATACCAAGTTTCTTTTTAAAACTTTACACCTTCAGCTCTATAGATGTTAATAAAGCATGATTTTTTTGAAAGCTAAAGCTTTTCAAATACAATAAATTTTATAAAATTTTGAATTTATTTTGAATTTATTTATTTTTTTCCGTCAAATTATATGCAATGTATTTATATAAATTATGAAATTAGATTCTCAATTAATTTATCTTATAATAAATTAGTAAAACTGTGTTTAATGAAGTTCATTGATTAAAAACAAATTGCAGATTTTGATGTATAAGGAATGATTTTTTGATGTTAATCTCTAATTTTTTTACAAAAACATTAATTCAAATATCATTGTCGTTTGAAATAATTTTGTTACTAATATTGGTGTAACTAACATCAAGTAGATATCAAAATAATGTGAAAAAAATTGTTAATAAAAAGAAATACTCGTTTTTTTTCGTTATCTTTGTTGAAAAAATTTTTAGAAGTAATAAATCTTTTTTGAAAATATTTTGGAAGGATTTGTCAATAGATACTGCTATAATTGTTTGATTTTATACCGACATGATACGAGAGGAATGTAGAAGTAATTATCTCTATGCTGCTCTGGGTAATTTGTATTGTGGAAGTTAAAGTAAATAAATAAAAATCAAATAAGAATATTCAAATCTTTTTATATTGCATTAAAACTCATCACTAATTTTAGAAAAATATGTAAAAATTATATCAAATTTATAACTATAAAATTTGAAAACTGTTAAAGTCATGTATTTGGTAGTTCTAGTATTAAACCATCAGTGTGCAAAATTATATTGAAATAATTTTTAAACTTATAGTTTTTTTTTTTTTTAATTAAAAGTTTTTAATTTTAGTGTTATATCTAAATAATTTTCATTATTTTCAATATATATAGAACTGAACCGGATCTCAATTTCGATGAATTTGCTGATATATTTCTTACGGAAACGTCTGGAGCTAATGAAACTTCACTTATTCCCACTACGGTTAATACGCCCGAATTTACCGATGATGATTTTGCACAACTTAGTGATATTCTTAAGACCAAAAATTGTAGTATGGATGCTAAGTCATTTTTTGATATGTTCCAAAATCAGAATGATAATTTCACATATAATTTGGATTTTCCAAGCGATATGTTCGATCAGAATAAGTCATTGTTACCATATCAACCGATTCCGAGTTTGGATTTAAACGATGATTTTAGTGAGTTGCTATCTGCGCTTGGCAAGGATTCAGATGAGCAGTTTAATCAAGATGGACAGAAAAATGATATAAAAAGCTAAATGATTGTTTACTCTCATTTTTGTTGTTTTTAATAAATCGTATAAATTTTTTATTTAGATTGATTTTTCTTTTATTTTATTGAAAAGATAACTGTGTTTTTCTATTTTTTATATGTGTAAGCAGAGTGATCATTTTAAAAGTGTACTGTCAAAAAGAAAAATTGATATTTTTTTTTCATTCTTACCGTTTTAAATTCTTACACGATTACAACAAGGAGACACAGATATGCCGACTCCATTTTGAGTGGTTCTAAACGGTTCTGAGCAAAAGAGGACGCTTTGAGCGATCACATACAACTTTATTACTAATGACGCCAAAGTTTCGGATAAAGGTACAATGTTTTAGCTCTTAAAAACGTACAGTGAAAATTTCTAGGGGAAGCACTTTTAATTTCTTTACGCTACTTTCACGCGATCAATACCAACATAAATTTTCAGGGTTTTTCATTTTCAAAATGGAGTCAGCGTTTCTGTGTCTTCTGTGATTACAACCCATTTGAAATTGTGTATTTTAAAGCCGGTTGTGTAAAAATTAAAATTTCTGCAGAGTTTCAAAGGGGCATGATAATTGGGTTGTAAAGTTGTAAGAATTTTAAACGGTGAAAAAGAAAATTCTTATCCTTTTCGACAATACACTTTTAAATTTGTTTTTAGAAAATGGATTTAATTGAATTTAATTTAAATTTTCATTGACATTCTTACAGGGTATCCAAATAGATAGTGCACAGTTCTAACGCTTATTGTAAGAGAACTTTTTGATATTTTTGAAAGCGATTTTCATATTTAATCGTAAAAAAGATAGCAAATAATGATATAAATGCTAAAAATGCTCTCCATATTTCAGATTTATAGCTGTAAGGCGATTTTTAAAACTATCAATAGTCTTCTTTAGTATCAATGGTTTTTCTTTTGATACATTTTGCCTTATTATCATCTTCTACGTTCCCCATATGCTCAAATTTATTAATCAAACTGAAAAAATAATTATTGGTCGAGACACCAGATCAAAAAGATTGAATTAGTGATTTTTGTTGAAAATCGTCAAAATTTGTAATTTAACTTACGTTTGAATGGTACGAGCCTGGGGAAAGTCCTTCTTATAGTACAATAGTGACCACTCACTCTACACAACCCTGATGTTTTTATTATTTTGGTAATAGGATTTCACCATTAAAATTCGCTGTTCGATGCTTATACTAAACATTTTTATAAAAAATCACAACGCACTCAAAAGAAGACACGTGAGCAGTTTTAGAGATTGCCGTCTTTACTCTTGAAGAAAACCCAAACATGAAACTTCTAGCTCTTCGCAAACTTTGACAGTAAGCTTTGAGGTCATGTGCTATCTATTTGGACACCTTGTAAAATTAATATTAAATAATAGTAACTAAATATTCGTTGGCTTTGATGAGTGAGGTAATTAGAAGCTAAAATAATTAAACAATGCTCCTAGGAAGCAAAATAAAAACATTTAATATCGCGTTTTTCTAATGCTATGATTAAATGAAATGCGAATTTCTGTTTTTTTAACTATGTGAGTCGATTTTGATTATTTTTAGGTCGGGTCGGGGATCTGATGTTGTATTTTTTTGATCGAGTCGGTTACGGATTGAAATTACAGACACATTTCATGACTAGTGTAGGATGGATTTTATAAATTATTTTTTATTAATAATTTGGGCTTTCTTTACAGTAATATCTCTTAAATATGTCCATTATATCCCTGTAATATTTATTTAAAATATTTTATATAAGTTTTTAAATATTACTTGTTCTGTTTCTTCTAATACCACAATTCTTCAACTATACATTTCAGCACAATATTAAAACAATATTGAACTATGCTACTTTAAATCATGCCCATATATATTGTTGCAACGCTGCTGTGATGTAATTGGCAATAAAATGTTTATTTCTGTGCGCTTAATCAATTCTGATTCATACACGCATTTTATTCTTTTTATAGTGTAACTAGGGAGTTGTTTACAACAAAATTATGTATAATCAATAGTTTTAAGAAAAATGTCCGATAGTGAGCCGAAGAAATTCGTCCATGTGTACCCTCTTATTCGAGTTACTAAATTAGAGTCGCCATTGGCATTAGTTTAATCTTATATTTTTACAGTGTTCTGAATTAGCAGAAGAAATAAAACAAGAAGTTATCGAAATTTGCGTTTCTGCTTGCGAAAAATTCGTAAACGATTACGAAGTATTTATTCTTTGATTACAATATAACAGTAACGTATGTTTAAGGCACTTCCATATTAGACGCTTTTTTAATATAACACTGGACATCGTAAATTCAATGAGGATCTAATTTAAAAAAACTAAAGTTCAGTATTTTAATATCATGTTTTCGATATATTATAGAAATAAGGCTTGGGGGTATGTTGTGTTCAATGTATTATGTATCCAAAGAAAATAAAACGCGCTGTTATCAAGGGTGAAATATGTTACAGTTTTTAGAATATAAGAGATTATTGCAGAAGTTACCAACTTTTTGTACTCTAGAACAAAATCTAAAATATCAATAGCGTAGCGGACACCACCTATTTTTAATTGACAAACATCTTCCATAACTTTTCATTTATCAATAATTTATTTTCTTATATTCATAATTTGTAAATAAATAATGAACAAAATTAATTGAAAATTATAAATTATTATTCAAATATCATACACACTGCGAAATATATTTTTGGAATAGTGGCGGGTGCCATAGTGCCCACTGGCGTATGATTGGAAACCTTTGGACTATGGCCATGGGGACCAAGTGAAACTTAAATTTAGGTTACTTTGAGCACTAAAGCTTAACAACAGTAGACTGTGTTAATTATACGTATGTATAACTAAGGTCTAAAATGTACACAACACCACCTTTTATTTCGTTCTACCATACAATAAACTAAAAGTTAATATTATCAAGCAGGTACAGTAGCAGCCCCTATTTAGTGAATACTGACGGTAATGTCAAACCACCATGGGTAAAAATGTTAACTACTTTTTTGACAAACTTCAATAAGATCTTTGATTGTTCAAAGGTATACACGTTTATCTTAATTTTGGTTACTGTGCTATGAAATCGAATATGTTGTAAAAATGTTATGCAATCTAAAACTTTACAGGCGGCTGCGAAAATGATCAAAGATACGATGGATAAACGATTCCGGCCTTGCTGGCATGTCGTCATCGGTGAAGCATTCGGTTTCGAAATTACGTACGAACTTGAAAGTCTACTGTACATGTACCTAGGTGGAAACATGGCCATTTGTCTTTGGAAGTGCTAGCAGCTTGAATGCCGAAACAGATTTATAAAAGTTTTTTTCATACGTTTAAATGCTGTTATCGAATATCCAGTCGATTTTCATGTCGTTTTTTAATCGATTTTTACATTGTTTTAAAATTATGCAAAAATGTTTAGTAACATTTCGTAATAATTTATATACTGTATATTATATGGTTATTTATCTTTTTAAATACTAAAAGGGATAACTAAAAATGAAATTCAATAGTATTTTTTGTATACATAGCGCTAAAAAAAGGCCTTTTTTTAAATAAAATCAGCAAAAACAAGAAAAAATATTAAAAAGTAGCAAAATTAGCATTATCAGTAAAAATAGCACAAAATAGTATTTTAAAAATATGTTAAAATGAATTGAAACGATGTGTTTAGTCAACATCTTTAACAGCTATTAATAATCAGCTATATGTAGCAAAAAATAACAAATGGCAGAAACCATACACCTAATTATAATGTTACAACAACTTAAATCTTAATTTTTTGTTTCATATTAAAAAAGTAGTTAAATAAAATGTAAAAATACCATTTGTAATTTATGCTGTAAAGCCAGAAATTAATGTTGTAAAATATGTGGTATTACGTGACAGTTTGCAAAATACTAATTTATAAGTGTTAAATTTATTAATATAGCCTCTCGTTATTTTTTAGTGTTGTATAATTTGACAGATAAATTTATTTGTTTTCCTTGCAAATTTGGGTTTATAACTGAACAAGTTTAATAAATAAATATAAAAAAATCCATGCTTGCTAGGCGGGGTTAGCACCCTAGCACTGCAACCATGTAGCTTATTGCACTTCTAGCAAGCCGATGGCTAAATAGAGCGTTTACATCTATTTAACAAGTACAAGCAAAAGCCCAATTGTGTTTCTTAGCAATAGCCCGTTCGGGATTTTCCTGTTTCAGAATGGGCATTTCCAAGATTAAGAACAGCTGCTCAACGAGTCTTTGAGCATTGCTTTAACAATCACTCCCAGTGATCCTGCCATAAGTCTCCCCAGTACTAGGTCTTACTAGTTACATAACTTGGGAGTAGTAATTAAAAAGCTGCTGTTATTCTTCAAGAAGGTTCTCTTATCGTAAGATATGGTTACAAAAAAGAGGCCTGGATACTGGGGCTCAAAGTTTCTTCTTTCCTTAACGATCGTCAGTCTCATCTACTTGTGTTACCGCTGCTTTCAGGGTCTAATTTTTCCTTTTTAAAGAGCATCGGCTATTTTCTCATTAACGACTTTCCAGCGCTGAACGCTGGAAAGCATTTTTTCCTTTCCAAGAAATTTTTCTAGAAAGTTTCTTTTTACATGGATGTTTCATTGGTTAATCTCCCTCCATTTTATTTAGATTTATATGAATCTGATAGCCACCGGGTAAGTTTATGGTCCGCATCGTCAGTGATCCACTGATAACGATGTAAGTCTCTTACTATAGGGGGTCGCCCGGTACCCTAGAGGCTCCGTTATTCTTATCACTCACTCCGGATAGAAATCAGCCAATCGGCACGGGTCGCTTTACACCGTTGGCTGAGAGTGAGGAAGGGGCTTGGTCCGCGGCAACTTATTTGCTTATTCGAGGCTATCCCAATGGGATGTTCAGCTATTCGCCACCTACCAACGCGCTCAGTAGCCTCCGCAGCCCTGAGAACAAGTTTAAAGAAAAATTAGACTTTATTTTAGCTTCTCAAGACAATACACTGCAATGGAACAGAAATGGATAAATAAAATTTGCTCCATTTAACCTCCAATGGCGGAACTACCGCTAAAATTAATAAGCCTTCCGCGACTGTCATAATTTAGATTTTATTAACGAAAAAACCAAAGCTTTCCTATTATGAAAATAGGCTAGCTTGCAGCACATCATGTGTGCCAAAAAAAAGAAGAAACAACGTTACTTTCATATTATTCTATCTAAATCAGTTTATTGTAAAAGGTTCTTTTACCCACATAAAGATAATTGAGTAACTTTCTGTGACGTAAAGGCAACTTATGACGTAAACAATAAATTTATTGAAAACAGTTTTACCAAAGCACTTTTTACCACAGATTACCCAGATCGGCAAAGCGTTCCCTTATCTTTACCTTTATAACTTGGTGGCGCTACACTCTTTTTTCTCTAAATGGCCGGCGCTGTCGTTTAAAATGCTTTTGATATAAATATTTAGATTTTACTTTAAATGAACATTAAAGAGAATTAGAAAAACATTTGATGAAATGAAATTTATACAAAATTTTATTACTTTGCAATTGCTATCGGAAAAAATGTTATATAAATCAAATGAATATTTTTTTGGCGACATTGCAAGATGTTTTTTCAAGAGATGCCCGCCACTTTTTGAATTTTGTACCAACATAAAAACAAAGGGAAATTAGAAACTTTTTTTCCTTTGCCGTTCTGGGTAATCTGTGCTTTTTACTTAAAGGGAAATACTGTAACAAAGTTTAATTTTGAAATGTAATTAAAGCAGAATTAGGAAATAATATTACAATTGTAAATCTTTAAGTGAACATTTAGGTACATTCTAAAAATTTCCCTTGAATTCCAATTACTGCCTTTATGAACTGTATAAAAATATTAAAAGCATTTTATAAAAACAATGATAAGGAAACTTCAAAATAGTATTAGTAAACATATTGAAAGAATATAAAAAAAATGTTGAAATCGTGACACAAAAACAATAATAATAAAGATTTAAAACAGTTTTATAAAGGCATATCGATGTAACATAAAAATGGTATTAAGAACATGTTAAAAAAAGGTTATAATAATATTAATATAATAATTGATACAACATAATAATAACGTGAAAACTATTTGTAAAAAAATTCAAAAAAAGTTTAATAATAGCATCGAAAACATGTTAAAGAACACTGTTAAAAAAGTTTTAAAAAACTTTTCACGACGTTAAATGTATCATGTTTTTAGTTTTAATCTAACATATAAAATATACTAATAAATATTTTCACAAAATTATTAAGCGACATTAACGTAATTTTAAATGTGTTATGGTATATAGGGTAGTCTCCATTGACTATATCATTTTTGGATATATTGGACTTAAAGACATAGTTTTATGTATATCTTTTAAAACCTTATACTATATACTTTAACAATACTACTGTTAAATGTATTGAAATTCAGTCAATTAAATCAAGGAAGTATCGAAAGAATTTAACGAAAACCCCCACTTTAATCATTTTCTTTATTATTAAAACGTCCCCTTTTCAACCCCTACTTTTAGAAGTATCAAAGTGAATACTCTGTGAAATTAATTTTTTTCTTATTCTTTACCAATAAGTTTTAGAAGAATGATCAGTTTACTATTTAATATTTTAATTATATTACCACTCCATAGTAACTCAGTTACCGGTTATTCTACCGATCAAAACGTGAGCAAAACCTTAGCGAAAATTTTAAAAAAACACGATGTTCGATTACGTCCAAGTTTCGGAGGTAATATTTGTTACTAATTGTAATTTACAAGTGATGAAAAGCTTATGAATATTACACATATTTACATTTGAAGGTAAAGCACTCGAGATCGGCTTAGATTTAATGGTATCTAGTTTCGATGCTATTTCCGAAGTCAATATGGTAATTGAAGTTTTAGCTACGTTGCACTAAGAGCACCCCTAATTAAGGGAAAATTGATTTTCGGGGAGAAAATGAACACATTTGCAAATTTCAAGTGGTTACTACGAGGTTTTTTGTTTAGCAAAGCATTCCTTAAAAACTTTTTTGGCTTTTATAATGACTTATATCTCATTATATCTCTATATAGAGGGAAGCTTTTTTAAGAGCTATAACGTTCTTTCTTACTCTTAAGGACTACACGATTACAATTTATTTGAATCAATACTGGAAAGATGAAAGACTCGCTTTTGGCTCTAATCAAAGTTTAACGTTGCCAGCCGACTTTGTGAACAAAATTTGGATCCCGGACACTTTTTTTGCCAACGATAAGAAAAGGTATTCGGTTTTTTATTTTAGTTATTGGGATGAAAACAGTGTAGGTAATTTGTAAACTTCACAGCAACTAAATGGTTTTACGTATTAAGTAATATGTCTGTGAGCTTTAATAAAAATTCTTTTTACACTAAAAAATTTTTTGATTTCTTTTAAATGACTTAAACTTGATATGAAAATTGTTGTAGATTTGTCTTCTAATTACTCGTTTATTATTGTTAAAAAAGTAATGACTATTATTGTTTTTTAACTATTGTATTTTTTTAAACGGAGCTCTGCCTAAGTCTAGTCACTTATTGTACTTCTAGCAAGTAGGTAGTTCAATCAAAAAATTTCTTCTACTTAATAAGTTAATCAATAACTCTACTGATCTTTTTTTGAAAGTGACCCATCTATAACATCCAATTCGGAGTTATTTATTCTCTAGAACTCAAATGCATGTCATTGTATTGTAAGATGGAAAATATTCTTCTCTTCTTCTTGACTCAATCTATACAGAGTATCTGTTTTAGATGATCAATAGTGTCTACATGTTTCTTAAGATGATGCCCAGATATAATTTCCTGTTAATATTGTGTTCATTTTTTCTAAATGCATCACAACTGGAAGCAGGAATTCTAAAGATCCTCTGATAAACCTTACAAACACAGATTAATAAAATCGATAAAACCATTGACGTATAAAACATGGACTGATCATTACATAGGAAAACGTGTAAAGGAAAGTTTTCGAACCGGGCCGAATTGCGCATGGACAATACGTTTTTTAAAATAATTTTAAACGTAAACATTTTAAAAGATGCTAAAATGCATAATTTTTCAGTGCACGAGAAATGAGTTCCCAAATTTATCATTTCACAGGTACTTATTTAAACTTCGTTGAGGAAGAATAATTCTGTTTA
>AGDA01090227.1:0-11322 GCA_000281935.1 Mengenilla moldrzyki | reverse complement strand
CTTTGTTTTCTTTTATCACTAATTGAGTACTAATAGATTTTATGGATGTGATTTTTAGAGAAAAACTCCTGTTTTCTAGTGTTATTTATAATTCAGTGACTTTTTCTGGCTTTTATTTCGAATATAATCTGTATTCATTGCATGTAAATTTTACATTGAAATTAGATAAAAAGTTGCAATTTCAATTACGCTTATTGTCACTGCTAACAAAAGTACCTAAGAATTTACAGCATAGCAGCATATATTATTTGCAATTCTTTTAATGTTAAAACCGGGCAAAAAGCTTTAAAGTCAACGCACTTCTAAGCGCTTATTTTTTACAAATGGACGCACTTATAAATTTTAATTAATCTCTCCCTAAGTTAATTGCCTTTTCATCATAATCAGAATTAATTACATAACCATTTTCCCTTTGAATTAAAATTTTTGCCCAATTTCTGCAGTAAATAAGAACGTATTTTAAAACTTCAAGACTAAGTTTTATTTTTGTCAAAAATGAAATGAATTTCATTAAATTTGGAAATAAGCAGAGAATGAAAGTTTGCAAATAAGCGAAAATGCTGTGAAGTTTTTCAAACAGAAATTTATGAAATTCCAATTGGATTTATGATGAAATTTTTCGGCGAATTTCTTATTTTGATTCAAAATGTTCTCTGAGTTGAACAAAATTTGATATAATTTATTGACTTATTGATTTCATTCGACTTCCGATATAAAGATATTACTCTTAATTAATGTTGTATATAATAATTAAAGCTATATAATATTATGTTTCTAAACCGGAACCGAGAAAGCATTAACTTCGAACTTTCTTCGAATGACAGAATGCTTTGAAAAATTGCTACGATTTTCTATCATTACTCTATAAACCGAATTTTTGAAAAATATGTTTTTGATTATGTATCTGTGATATTCCATTGACATACCAAGCAAATATGAATTTTTTTATTTGAGAAATTTTTATATTTAAAATTTTATTTACGAAAAATTATGATTTCAAATGTACTCGAGTACAACATTTACATGCCTGTTTAAAAATAGTCATATTTTAGCATTTAAAAAAAAAAGAATAAAAAGGAATAACTTTAAGTTTCTCTAAAAGAATATCTTCGTCAGTATACTTAGAAATTACTAAAACAAGCATTAAATTTAAACTTTTTCACATGCAAAAAGTTGTATTCAATTGAAATCTCTTTATACATTCCTGTTTCAGTACATTTTAACTATTATTTTTTTTCGACTTTTTTCGTATTAATAGAACTTAACCCGAATACTTCATAAAGAATAAGAGCAGTTGGAAGATACATTTAACTTTTTTTTATTTATTTATTATTGTAAAATTGTTGGTGAGAAAAAAAGAGCTGGCGACACGTTAAAAATGAAACTAAAAACATCAAAAAATTATAAATATTAAGGAATGAAATTGATATTTTTTTTTTTATAATTTTTACATTAAAATGAAATACTAAAATTTATTGTTATCTTAATAGACTCGGAATCTGTTATAAAAGTCCTATAATTTGACAAAATATTAATGTCTATTTGATAAATTAATCATATTTTTCCATCAAAAAATTATCAATCAAGTTGATAATCTTTATTGGATTACTAATAATAATTTATTGTCACTTTTTTACTAAATTTTTTATTAAAATTGCCAAATTTTTTTCTTGGTGTGTAAATAACAGCCAATCGATTAATATTTTATCACACAGAACTCATTACTGAAGCACTTATTATAAAATATTCACCTAAGTGGTACTTGTTCGCATCCAAGACCAATTACACGAATTCAAATCAGCCAGCACTATATTTTGTATAATGTATTTTAGCTTTCGTCTTATCGAAAAAATTAAATTTATTCATTATTAAAGAGGTGAATAATTCGCAAAATACCCAGAAAATGGTTTGAAATTTTTCATTTATGCAAAATGGTTCGAATTCGGTAAATTTGGATAATTTTTTGCGTTCTGAATGCATAATGATAATCAATAATATGCGATTTATTCTTATTTCATTTTTGGTGGAGAAAAGCTTAAAAGCTTTTTCGCTTATGTTTTCATTATGCCGTTGTTTATATTTCGGAAGTAATGGTTTCTTAATGATGTGGTGAACATATTAAGTTTATGACGTATCTTTTACAATTAATAACATTTTATTAATTAGAAATATTAGTGTGTCTTTATTCGTTTCATATTTATACGAAACGTTGGAATGAATTATTTTCTTACCAGGAGTTACACTAATCAACGTGCCATCTTCTGAGTGTCTACTCAATATTGATCTAATTTGATCAAGAAGAAAAAGAATCAATTATTTTTTGCTAAATTTAGCTCAATTGTACCCAAAAATTTACTATTTTCATATATTTTGAACTGTATTGGAGTTGAATAGATTTATATAAGTTTACTGATTCAATTTGACCAGTAATTGAGTACGAAAAATTGTATATTTGACCTAAGTTTAAGTAAGATCTGTAAATTTTTAGCTGATTTTGAGTTAAATTTGACCAGATTTAAAATAAACATCTTAAACTTTAAAGTATAATATCGTTGAAGCTTATGGCCTCTAAAGTCGTTTTCGAAAAACAATTCACCATGTTCGAAAAAGTATCACGAGGCATTAAAACCGTGTTTTTTTCTCATCTCGACGTAACCTACTTTTTTCGAGGTGCATGAAGATAAATGAAGATTTGTCAAGATTTGTACAGTCTGTATAAAAATTTTTCAATGTTTTATTGTTTTGATCATACCGGTACCAATAAAGTTCCACATTGGAACTTGAATCGAAAGCTAATTACGATCTTGTTAGCCTGGACAGCTCTGACACGTACTTCAGTTGAGCACACACTTAATCAGTATGACCAACATTTCAAGACTTACATATACAAAAATTGGCTGTTCGAAAACTCAGACTTAATGAATCGTGATTAATCGAGATTAGGTGTAGTTTTCGAAGACGGCTTAAATTTAAAATCAATAATATTTGTAAAGAAACCACTCGGACCAAAATAACATGCTTTTTATAAATTGTAAAATATTCTTAGATATTTAAAAAGCGTATCTAAGAAAACAGTTGTTTAACCATTCTTTTGTTTTTATAAAAAATTTTGTTTATTTTTAAGAACTCTCTTTAAAGAACATATTCTTCAGACAATTTTTTCAGTGTATAGTCACTGGTCACTTTGCAGATTAGGGTATGAGAAAGGGGTTAGCTTGCGTCAATTTGTTCATTTATTTGGAGAGGCCTCAATGGAGAATTCAGTCATCGAACACCAGCCAACGTTCCCAATAGTAGTCGGAGTTAGTTTTGTTATATTAAAAGAAATTAAAAAAATTTCTCCTTAATCATTACAAAATGGTTTATTCAGTGTAGTCATGAGAAAGTTCAAAGTTTATATTAAAAGTCAACAACGATATGCATTTAAGCTTTGCCGGTATAAATCTTGTTTTATGTTTGTTTACAAAACTTTAAGCAAACGTCTAATATATGTTTTCGAACAAAATTAAATATCTGAAAATCTGGAAAATACGTTAGTATTTCAACAAAATCTATACTCCTTTAGGCCTGAACAGTGAACGTTTATTTTGCAAGTTCTGCATGTTATTATTCATGTGCAAATTGCAAATCGTGCTTCTATGCCTATTTATTAATCCCCGTGGAACTGTATTTTTATTTCGCCATTTATTTCCTGACACAAATTTTTACTTATCCCATTCAATCTAATTTCGTAGCATTTTCGAGCAATAGAAATTATAATTTTGTGTAATGCGTTCGTGTGAAACTCATGCTAACGATGTCGTTATTTGACTATTAAATTGAGAAAATGCGCACTAATTGATACCTGCGTTATGTGAAAATTTGATATTCCGCATAAATTTAGCAACAGTTTCATATAAATTGTAATTTTATTCGTTTATTTTTTTATTAATGAAAACAACGGATATAATTAAATGTATAAGATAGGGGCGTACCAAATGTAATGAATACTTGCAGAAGAGTAAATTATGAACAAATTACAAGAAAGCCTTCTCTTGAATAAAAATTAATTTAAAATAAAAAAATAGAAAAGTAAAAAATAGAACTTAAGAGCAATTAATTTTTTTGCACTCCGTTGATCCTTGTAGAATATCGTAATTCCAGCCTATCACTTCGATGTTTCCTCTGTGAGGACATTAAAATTTATTACCGATTACAGGGAAGGTGATGGATAGTCGTGAATCGAAATATACCAGCCTCGAAAAAACGATTAAGAGGTCACGAATCAACTTCCATTTCTTTCTAGTCTAAAGTACACCCATCCTAGTTTGACTTCGACCAAAACCTACGATGTAAAACGATCCATACCATTAAGTAGATTCTTATCCAGAGTAAACGCTAAAAACAAAGGAAACTCTAGAGCACCCTGTACCCACCAAAGTAATAGCCTTACATCATAATCATCGGATAACTGACGAAGAAAACTAAAGAATAACTTAATGACCATTGGATTCATATGAGTCCAAACTAAACGTATGTGGATTAAATTAATCATACCTCCATATAAACCAAACCTTCTGGGTATTAACGACGTAATTTTTGGAAAGGAACAATGCATTCCTGAGCTGAGAGCAGGAAAGTTGCAGGTGAAGGAACCAAAGCTCTATAAGAAAAAGAAATTAGACCCTGAATACTGAGGTATCAAAAGTATATGGAGTTGAGGATTTTCATAGTGAAAGACAACTGTAAAACCATAACATTGAATCCATTCTACTTTTATGGTCACGTTTTCTTAAACAAATTACAGAGTTATGAGACGATTTCTGTCGGGTTTAAGCGTATAATATTTAAAAGCTATCATGGAATAGACTAAATTTAACTTTAAATTACATGTAAAATATATTGATCTATAAAAGTTTTTTTTTTCTTACCGAAATTGGAAATATTAAACGTATAATAGTATCATCTATTAAACAACCTAAAACAACATACATGTTTCGATTGTCTTATATACCGTTTGTGATATACGGGATTAAACCTTGAATTAAATTGTTTTAAACGTGTTAACGATTTCCCTGAGTTGCCGTTAACAGTATTTAATTTTAATAAACTTTTAAGAAGATTAAAATTGCCTTAATGCCCTCTTCGATCGTTCCGGAATCGTAATTCTTATCACACTTGACATCTATACGAATGATAAGGATAAGAAAAGTTGCATCGAATTGAATAAAGGAAATGAAACTTTTGAAAATTCCGTTTCTTTTATTTCTTTAACAAAAGTGTGTGATGTGAATAACGTTTTATTTTTATCGGCTTTGGTCGATTTTCAGAACGAAGCTGTGAAAAATGCTGTTATCACTTTTATGAGTACACATCGACATGAACATAATGAGAGCCAAGACAGCGCCAGCACAATCGATACATTGCAATCATCGAATTTCTCTTTCTTGTACAGCACTTAAGTTTAACTCTTTTTTTATATTTGTTAAATAATAAGATCTCTTCTGCTAAAAGTACCATTTGTTTTCTTTCGGGATTTTAGGAAACAATTGCCTGTTGATGTTCCTGACTGCTATCACTATGCTTATCTGGATGACGTTTATGATTTGGTGCTTGAACATCGCCATGGTAATTTATTTCATTTTATTTCTTGCAAGGAATGGTCTCGAGATGTGTCGTCCCGATTTTGACCAAAATGCCCGCATTCAATTACACATGCCTTGAGATTTATAAAGACATCTAACATTCGTATCCTAATTCGTTTGGTGCTAAGTTCTGGGGGTTGAAATTGAACACTAGCAAAATGTATAAGTTGTTTTATCTCAAAAACGGTTTGCTTTTTAGAAAAATGACCTTTGGAAAAAAGATGTAGAATACAAAGATTTACAAAAAATTTAAATATGTTTTTCTGATATAACTGATATTTTGACGCCATTTTTTCCAGTTTTTTCATAATCTATGTATAATATATATTCATACCAACTTATTTTATATTTTTCTTAAGACACTCTATATGACCTTTGAGGCTAAAATGATTTTTGTTGCAACGTGGCGCTAAAATCGAAAAATGTTATTTTTCAATTTTGACACTTATTTTGCTACCAAGTAAGGTTATTTTGTTTGTAATTGCATATTTATATATAAACAATTATTTTATACACTTTTTTATAGGAAAATATTAAATTTTAAAAAAAAATGTTTTTTGTAATTTTTTGAAATATCTTAATATAGGCTACACGTTGGGGAGAAGTGAATTTTAGAATATTAATACATTTTCAAGCAGTAAAATTAACGTTTTATGGTTCATTAATATCAACATAGGTGCTTAATTACAAATACAGATTCAAATATTACTAAAGGAAGAACTGTTATTTAATTAAAAACCTTTAAATTTAGCATATGGTGTACGATTAAAGTGGTTTGTGTTTAATGAATTATAAAAATGTGATATTAGTAATGCATAAAAGATAAATATTGTCGTTTAAAAAGGTGTTTTAAAATTCTGAAGTTCATTTTTTCCACAATACGCAGCTAATATTAAGGCAATTCAAAAAATTTAATATTTTCTTATAAAATAATGTATAAAATAGGCATTTATATGTAAATATGCAATTTTAAATAAAATAACCTTACTTAATATTTTTCGATTCTAGCGCCACGTTGCAACAAAAATCATTTTAGCCTCAAAGGTCATATAGAATGTCTTGATAAAAATATAAAATAAGTTGGTATGAACATATATTGTACATACATTATGAAAAAAACTGGAAAAAATGCTAAAAAACGAGGTTTTTTTGAAACTGGTGCCAAAATATCAGTTACATGAAAAAAACATATTTAAGTTTTTTGTAGATCTTTGTATCCTACATCTTTATTGTAAACGTCATTTTTTCAAAAAGTGAAACATTTTTGAGATAAAACAACTTATACGTTTTGCTAGTGTTCATTTCAAACCCCCAGAAGTCAGCCCCAAACGAATTAGGATATGAATGTTATATGTCTTTATAAATATCAAAATATGTGTAATTAAATGCGGGCATTTTGGTCAAAATCGGGAAGGCACATCTCGGGACCCTTCCTTGTTAGTAAAAAAAGTAGAACTTTAATTTAAATAATACTTTTCGTGAAGTTTCTTGCTTCAAACCCCCTTCATTTTAGGGTGGTTCTAAAGTCTTCTATTTCACATAAAAGATTTAAGCACACTATGTATATGTGTGCACTTTATTAGAGTAATTTAACAGCATTCGGTTAATAATTTTGAATCATTAATTTAGTAAAAAACGTTCTTGAATCTATTACACATTTCAATGTTTAAATGAATTATTTATAACATTGATAATAATTTAATAGCAAACAGTGTTATATTCTGCAACATCTGTGAACCACAAAATCTTTTTAAACGTTTTTATAATTTTTGTGCTAAAATCTAGCACATTGCAATTGATTCTGTAAAAAGACTCATGACTTAATTATATATATATATATATATAATCCGTATAACAGGTTGGTATTATATAGAATTCAAATAAAGGTGTACGGTGAGTCTTAAACGCAAAATGATGTCACAGTAAAGGTTTAAAAACATCGATATGAGAAAAACCATAGGTTAGAGTAAGTATTTATTACATCTATAGAGAAAATATGGCTTAAAAATTTTATAAACGTATTGAATATGGATTACTAGTTTCTTTTTACCAAAAAAATGCATTACTTTTGCGTCATTCAATACGCATGTTTAAAGGGGTTCAATTTTTCAAATATTTGGCGCAAATATCAAATAGATTAGCGTATGAAAAAATGGACAAATCTTAGAACTTTGTGAACTTTTAAAATTTAAAATAAATAAAATATTTACTTTCAAATATTCTTTTATATATTAATTATTTACTTCAATAATGTAGCCAACTATACTCATTTGCAGAGTTTTGTACTCGTTATGTTAAAACTAAACGCAAATTGTAATGGATGGAATTGAATTTTGCATAATTATTAAATCCATGTTTAAAAAAGATATTATGAAGTAATAAAATATGAATCTATATTGACAGTTTTTATTAAGAGTATATATAGTAAAATGATAATATTTTGGCAACCATTTCTCCAATCTATGAGATTAAGGTAAGCATAAAATTATAAACGTTCAAATCACTATTATATTGTATTAAAATCCTATCTGTGATCTCTACGTATAACTTTATAATCATAACCGCGTCCTCTTTATTTAGATATTATATTCGCTAAAAAATTAGAGGAGTTAAATTTAAGTTTTGCAATTTGATATATATCTTTATCAAATTTTCTAAATATATAAAAACAGTATTTGTTAACTATTTTTATAAACATATCACTAATAGTCTATCACAGGGGTGTCCAACCCGCGGCCTGTTCAAGGACGTTTTGCGGCCCAATCAAAGGTTTTGACTGCCTATACTATTTTAAATATATGAAAAAATCAACTAAATTATCCGTTAATATTAAAAAATTTCAAGTAAAAAATAAAAAAGTGTGCAATATTAATTGTAAGGTAATAAAATATTTTAAAAGTTGCATGATAAAATATCTTAAATAATTTTTGTTTTATATTAATATGTACGGCCCACCTCAGTTTAGTAATTTCTTATTTGGCCCACTAACCTTTTGGATTCGGCACCCCTGGTCTATCATTTACTATATTATATTTTTAGATTCAGTTTAAAATGTCATTTAACTCTCTAAATTTGAAAATACGTCCAGTTACATTAAAAATTGAATCTTTGTTTTAATATATCACACGTTTTTAAAGCTCACTAAAAATTACCTCTTATTATCTAATTGACAATTAGTTTAATTTCTTAGTTGAAAAGTGATCGTTTCTTGTCACATTTTACTAACGTGTATATTTTCCTTTAAAAATTGAGTTAGTTTTTCATTATCTTACTGTTACAATGTTATCAAATAGAGTTTCGCTCTATTTGCGTTTCATTTGGAAAGTGATAAATCGAGTTTTCCTGATTCATAATAATAAACTAAATTTCGAAATGGAAATGTAATTTTTTGATTTCTTTATTTTATGATAAATTACTGATATTAGATCTCTCTATAGTAAATGATAATTTATTGTTTTTTAAACTGTGCTATATATCTATCAAAGAAAAACGCATTATGTAAAATCGATACGTGCACTTTTCAAAACAGTTTGATCGAGTTAGAAAAATAACTTTATTGATAATAAAAATTTAAAAGAAAACAAAACACCAAGTTCTGTAACTTCGTTCATATTATTAATTTTATTAATCCCTTGGTGATAAGGTAATATTACGGCGATGTCAAAGCTTTAAAGTTCTTAGGGTATTGGAACCGAAGAACTATTGCTCGGGTTTCTATCTATGGCTCTATTAAAAGCTCTAATTTCAAGATTTCGACTCTAGTATCAACTTCTATTGTATGAAATTAAAAAATGTAAAGCATCTCAATTACCAATTTTTATTTATTCCTACAAATATAACATTATCATCGCAACCAATAAATTTTCAAAATTTTTTAATTGCTTTGAATCAATCATTTTCAACACCAGCCTTAGTTATTAGCAATTTATTTTTAGCTTTAATTACTAACTACGGTTCTTCAACGTTTTAATTTAAGTTCCGGTTCTAGGCTCCGGTTCCATTAAAATTCTTGGTTCCAAAGCTCTTAATTCCAGCTCCACACCGGGTCTGAAAGTCACAACTTTTTTAAATAATATATTGATCTCACTATATTCCGCTAATCATTGGACGTAAAAAAAATTATTATAGTGATATTACTGTAATATTACTCTGAGAAATAAGCAGCCCTCACTATAAGATCTTACAGTGATATCACAATGAGGTCATATATCACCCGATTTTTGTAATTTAAAAGCTGATAATAAGTGCGATATTTTCGTTAAAAAAATTCATAAATAAAATAAAAAATCTAAAAAAATGTTATTAAATACTTCGTAACAGTTAAGAACTTGTCTTTTAAGCAAAGTTTATTTGAAGAATAATAAATAATCTGCAATTTAAATTAAATTAAATGTTTAATTATGAAGTTTCGAAACTAAATCTCATTAAAACTTAATTAAAACTTCTTTTAAGAAATTCATTTTAAGTTTAATAACATATATTAAAAATGTTTCAAACTTTTAAACAAGATATATATTTTATTACAGCAATATGGTAAAATTAAGTGCTAAAGAATATTCATTAAAATTTAATCAAAATATAAATTTTATTCAACTTGTAAATATTGATTGACTTATTTTCATTAAAAAGTTGATTAATACTCTCTATTTGAAAAAACGAACGAGCATTCCTTATTTAATACGTGCGTATTCGTGTCATAGAATAATAATATAAAAGTCTCGCGCCATAGTAATTTACTGATCACTGTCTGCTTTAGATCTGTATTGATTCTCGTTCGTGACGTAATATACGACGTCATTGTAACGTTTTAATCAATACATATGTACAATTAAATAATCCTCACGGGTGCTTTATGCTTATTCTGCGTCCGGAAACAAATCTACAAACTACAAACTTATATGTTGAATTTTTGAAACAAAAGTTTCTTGAAAAGTCATCTCTATTTTGAGTTTCTTGAGCTTGAACCTAATGTTGTAATAGTTTTCTTTGATATCTTATGATGGTTTTTTTTCCTGTGGCGTCTGTATTAACTTCTTAAAATTGAAAATGTACTATGAAATTTCAAAATTCCAATGCATGAATGAAAAGAATTTATAAGTTGTTGGAGCAAAATCATTAAAATTTATTTTATAACATTTATGTACTCAGAAAGCGATTTTAAACAATAAACATTTCAAGTTCTTCACTCACAATTTTAGCTACAATGTTTCCTTTTTAGTTTAAGTCTGTCTGATTCCTTGTCTTTTTCCTTCAGCCATATGTAGTCGGCTAATATATTGGTATTGATTTTTACACTTTGGTATTGTTTTGAAATCGATAATAGATAATGAATATTTCAAGTAACAAAATCCGGTTGCAACCTGTACCTGAAGAAGCAATATTAAACTTTAAAAATTGTTATTTAAAAAACGGTACTTAGGAAAAAAGTTTTGACTGCACAGATCTAAGTCTAAACTCAAATACTTTTAAGAAAAAAATATATTCTCGTCATAAGGGTTCTATTTTTTATGGAAACTCGATTTAACTTTTTCAATTTCCGAAAAAAACCGCTTTTTTTACCGTTTTTTTACACATATTGCCTTATAGCTCTTGAACTCCTTAAGATAAATTAATGGAATTTTGTGTGTACATTAATTATCCTTTTCTGATTCACGTGACATTAATTTGAATATAACACAATGCCTACTTGTAGAGATAC
>AGDA01090226.1:0-16102 GCA_000281935.1 Mengenilla moldrzyki | reverse complement strand
CTATAATAATATACACATTTGGTTTTTGGAAAAAAATAAAAGTCAAAATTTGTTGGCTAGTGTAATTGCTATACGTGTGTTGACTTGGCTAGGCAACTAATTGCAAGAAACACACATCTCGTTGGGTCAATGCGCTCGAATTACTGCGGTATTCCAAAAGATTTGGTCGCAAAAAAATTAAAGTGTAATTAATATATTGCAAAAGAAAGTGTGAATGGTATAACGGTACTAAAATGGAAAGACAAACGTGATATCCTTGTATTATCTACAAAGCACTCTGACGAAACTTTCGTTGTACATAAAAGGGGGTATGCTGTGTCAAACTAAAAACTGTGATAGAATACAATCTTACGTAGATGTTTCCGACCAAATGTCGTCATATTGCAATCCTTTACGCAAATCCGTAAAATGGTATAAGAAAATTATGTTGGAAATTTTATTGTATACTGCAGTCGTAAATACGTGGATATTATACAATAGTTTAGCAAACAATAAAATATCAAGTGTTGAATTTAGAAAACAATTAGCTATGCAAATGATGTTCCACGAAGATAATAATTCTTTATCCAACGTAGCAAAAAGAGTTCGCGGTGAAATTAAAAAAAAGCATGGTCAATTTGATTTAGTTAGAAAACGCTGCAAAATTTGTTATAAAAATAATATCAAAATGTTTGGCTCAAAATCGGCAAAAAATTGCACTAAAAAAGTTATAACATTTTGTGATGGTTGTCTAGACAAGTCTCATTTATGTCTGCCATGTTTTAACAAGATTCACCGCAATATGCCTTTATAATTGTAAATAGATTTGTAAATAATAATATTAAACACATTTGAAGTAAAATGTTTTATTTTTTATGCATTTCGACTTTATTAAAATGGTTATGTGGAAACTTGCAACTCGTCTGGTAGAGGAAACATTCGACCTTATGTTTGTTTAAATAATTCCTTAAAAATTAAATTGATTGCTTTGTTGTCTAATGTACATTAAAATTTATATCCTTTACCTACGAATTATAGCTTTGTAGTACTGAAAAAAAATTAAGGCATACCTTAAACCACTTTCTTTAATCTTTAAATTGTGGGTCGTATACTCCCCACGTGGCCTGAGTGGAAAATCTTCAAAAATTGCCGTGGCACGGAACGTGTTAATAATAATCATTTATAAAATATTAAAAGTTTCACAAATAGTGTGTGAAATGAGTAGAACCCAATTCTCAAACTGCTTTAAAATATACAAAAAAAGCTTTAACTCCGGTTTATAATATGCCTTTAATATATTTGTTATAAAATGGAACGGACAATATAGCCAGTAAATTTTATTCACAAAAACAGTGTGCTATATGCACGAATATTGAAATAAATACTAATAGGCAAAATAAAATTAATTAATTATTGATTAAGAAAGCATAATAAATATTCATGATAAAAATCGCATAAAAATATTGAGTACATTAATTTAGCATGAAATAATTTCCTTACGGTTTAAGTTGTAATTTAAAAACTTATGTTCAAATTCGTGTTTATATGTCGTAACTTACGGCCTAGTTATACAAAAGTTGTATTCTAGTAAAATCTATTTTAACAGAGTTCGATCACGAAAAGCTTTTAGAGCAACTTGGCGAATATCTAGTGCTTACTGGATGCGACTACAGGCTTAAAAAAGCATTCTGCAGCCTTGGTGACACATTCACTGCCTTCTTAACTACACTAGATAGTGTATTAGATGTACTGAAACGGAAGCAACTAGTGGACGATACTAATGATAAAGATATCCAAAATCCTCTACATGAAGTTCAATTTAATTGCTATCCCTTGGAGAACAATGAAGGGCTGAAATGTTGTCTTACTGTCAACACAACGGCAGTGGCCTATTTGTTTCCAGGAAGCTTAAAAGCTGTAGCTAACAATTTGTTTCACATATCTAATCTTGAAATCCATAGAGAGACTTCTAATTACAATTATCCCGGATTATTTAAGTAAGTTTAAAGCTTTTTTAGAGTAGCATTTAAGAGACGGATATCTGTAAAATTGATTTTTGTTTTTTTTGCTGAAAAGTTTATAAATACGTTTAAATGTAATCCGATTTTAATGAAATTATTTTGCTTAATACATATTTTTATAAATAGGATTAATTATCCAATTTAAAAATTTGGTTAAAATAAATTTAAATTATTTAAAATTTCAGGATCTTAATTTTTTATTTTTTTTAAAATGCTTACATGTGGAAGAAACTAGTCTTGAACAATTGACGACATTATTTGTAAATTTTATATACGTGTTTTACTTATATTCATATTTTGTCATGGACGTATTTTATATACCCTTTGTATGACTCTGCCGTAGAAGAGAGTAAGAATTGGTGTAGTTAAACGGATATAATAACAACATGTGTGGACGAAACTTTGGTCCTAATGATAAAGCACTACAGCACGAAGTGTTTGTCTATGACATCTAAGGAGAATTGGCTCCCTCAAATATTCTTTTATTGTTGGGTTCTCATCTTTCCAACGTTGGACTTTAGTCACTCTTATCCCAACTTCACTAACATTGTCATGAGTCATGACTGGCGGAAAACTGGCAATAGCTGTCAGTGCCAGGTGAGACTCGAACCCATATTCTGTGCGTTAGAATTGTAGGATGACCACTAGACTATTTGAGACTCAAAAGTTGTACGTATCCACAGCTTACATTGAATTACACACAACACTCCATTATCCCTACTTGGCTTTACTGGACAATACTAAGGGTTACGCTGTGGTCAAACGGGGATGTTGTCGGCATCTGTTGACGGAACGTTGGAGACAATGGCAAACCACTATAGCCGGAGATTTTTGGTCATGACACCTAAGGAGAATCAGTTCCCTCAATAATATAGTTACTGCCGAAATCTCGTGTTTTCGATGCTTGACTTTGGGCACATTTACCCAACATTACTACCACCGTGATATTTGGTGAAAAAATGGCAATGGCCGTGGGTGCCTATAACTCGAACTTGAATACTTCAGAGCGATAAAGTCGAACAGTGACCACTAAACTATTCGAGCCTCACTAATTGTGTGTATGCACAACTTAGTTTGAACAATACACAACATTTTCTATATCTGGACTTAAAAACGTTACAAAGTAATGTATTTTTAAAACGATTCTCAATTACTCTATAACAATCCCATTACAAAGATATTTGAATTTGGAATTCTAAGAGGTGAATATCGGTAATCGAATCTTTTAATTTGCTTTTCAGGATTCTATTTCCATATTGTTAGCAAAATGTAAATGAGGCTGTTTTCGGGAAATTTTTGATTAAATTTTAATCATTAATAAGCAGCTTTTTGGATAGACTGTTTACAGGGATTGGGGCAAGGGTGGTTTTTCTAGTTTTCGGAAATAAAGCAAAAGAATTTCGTACGCATTAATGTAAAATTAATGTACGTTTCGCTTAAATTGTCGTTCTTTTGATAAGATCTCCAGTCAATTATTTATCTGCTAGATGACTCTTTGTCATCTAAACGGAAATTGTTCAATTCAAAATGAAACAGATTGCAAATAACTTTATTTACCGCATTCGGTATGGCAAAAACAAAATATCGTTTTTTTTTATTTCAATAAGGAATAATTTTCCGAGCAATTTTCCAAGTGAATTTTCAGCATTTTCAAAATATACAATAAAAATTTGCTTTTGAATAACGAAATAGATGCGTACGAGTAGAACGAATTTTCGCATATGATTATTTTTCGCAATTTCTTTTTTATGTTAATTTGCTTTTATGCCAATAGAGACTTTTTCCTTGTATAATATCCTACAAAGAGGTTCATAGAAAATGAGCTTATTCAACAAATGCTGCTTTTCAGCTTTTATTAAATTAATTTTTTTCGCATAATTTTATTCCGTTGAACATGTGAAAAATTCTCTTTAATGACGTTGTAATAAATTTGCAAAATTTTCTAAGCTAATTATCCTTTTGGTATTAAATGCCTCAAGAATGCTAATTAGCATTATGCAGAATTCTGTAGATTATACAAAGGTATTAAATTGAATTCAAGAGATCACTTTTTACGTCACTATTACTAACTTAAATTTTTATTTTTTTATTCCTTTCAAAATGGAGTCAGCGTATCTTTTTTACTGTGAAGAGTTTGCTAAATGTATGCAGGCCCAATTTAGCGTAAACTAAAAATAACATTTATTTACCATTGAATTATTAATATTCTTTTTATAACCTAAATTTATTAAAGGGAAAAAGTTTTAGCCTACCACTTTTAGCTGGGGTTTATTCTCTTAGTAGGTATTTTGGTAATTAATAATCCATAAGTCTATTTTGCTAATCTTTTTTTTTAATTTTGTTATTATTTTAAGTCATACTTATTTAGACGAGATTCGGACCTTAATAATGCAGCCTAGTGGCTTATTGTACTTTTAACAAGTAGGAATATTTAGTCAGGCAATTGCATGCACTTAATGAGATCGAGCAAATAAATAAATAATAAGCCATGCTTGCTAGGCGGGGTTAGTGCCCTAGCACTGCAGCCATGTGGTTTATTGTACTTTTAGCAAGTCGGTAGTTCAAATGAGCAATTACATGTATATAGGAAATCCAAGAAAAAGCTCAATAGCGTTTCTAGGAAAAGCCGACCTGAATTATTCTTGTTCCAGGATGGGCACTTCCAAGATTAAGAGCAGCTACCCAGACAGTCTCTGAACATTGCCTTCATAACTCTACCCTCAGCGACTTGCCTGTAGGTCTCCCCAGTACTGGGTCTCACCAATTCCAAATCATAGGAATAGTAATTGAAAAGCTCCTGCTTTCATTTCGACAAGAGAATACCTAAGGAAGGTTCTCTTGTCGTAAGACGTGATTACAAGAAAGAAGAAGCCCGGTTGCTGAGGCTTGAAGTTTTTCCTTCTCCTAATCATCTTCAGCTTCATCTACTTGTATTACCGCTGCTTTCAATGTCTAATTTTCTTCCCTTTAGAGCATTGGGTTTTCTTCCTTTCACTGCTTTTCTGTACTGAACGCCGGAAAGCATTGTTCCCTTTCCAGAAAAGTTTCCTGAAAAGTTTCTTGATACATGGAGATTGGATTGATCAATCTCCCTCCATTTTATTTAGATTCTTATGATTCTGATAGTTAACAGGTAAGTTTATGGTCCGCATCGTCATTGACTCGGCGATGACGATGAAAGGCTCATACTCTAGGGAGTCGGCCGGTACCCTAGAGGTTCCGTTATCCTTATTACTCACTCCAGATAAAAAACAGCCAATCGGCACGGGTCGCTTTACACCTTAGGCTGAGGGTGAGGAAGGGGGTTTGTCCGCGGCCTCTTATTTGTTTATTCGAGGCTGTCCCAGTGAGACATTCGGCTATCCGCCACCCGCCACCCGCCACCCGCCACCCGCCGACGCGCTCAGTAGCCCCTACAGCCCTAAGAGATCGAGCAATAAGCTCATTGTATTTCCCTCGATAATAGCCGGCCCGAGATCATCTGATCTAAGGTTGGCTATCCTCCAGCATTGAAAGACAAGATGGAGGTTATTCTTCTCTTTTTTATTACACATTCTGCATAGAAGATTCTTTTTAGAGAGGGCAATAGTGTACTAATTTTTCCTGAGGTGACAATGTCCGTTTAAAAAGTTTGTTATTGTTCTCTGTTGTTCTAATGTTAAGTATAGTCGATGTAATTTCAATTTGACACCTTACTTTTCGAAGCAAAGTATAATAAAATTACCAATGTTCATTATTTTTTAACATTTTATATACGAAATTTAACTTTTTTTAAATTTAAAATATCATACGTAAAAACTTTGCTTATTTTTAAAAGCTTTTAAAAAAGTTTAAAATTGTTTACAACTTTTCTTACAAAACTTTGTATTCTTTTACCTCAGAGGAATTTCCATTGTCTGAAAATTTCTGTGATTCCGTTAATTAAGAAGAAATCAATCTTAAAAATACAATTAATTAAAAGTAAACGTTTTTAAATTATGCTCATAAGTTTGTTGAAAAATCAATATTTGAAATACGAATAAATCTTTATAAAAGTGAAAAGTTTTTAAAGAATTATCACCCTGCCTTTTACTTTCTGTTTTCCTTTGATTCCAAAATTTGTACAAAATGACTTTTGATTTGAGATTTTCTACCTTTTAATGTTTAAACAGTTTATTCTTTTTATTCTTTTAAAGAAGTTATCAAGTTTGAACTCGCTGATTTTCTGTATACATTAATACAAAATCAATGTTTGACTTTTTTTTTAAAATTTTATTAACAACGATTTCAACTAATACATCTTGAACTAAATGTCTAACTTTAAATTGATTATGAATAAAATGGGCGTTCAATTATTATCGTTTTAATTCATTTTTAAAATAATTAAAATCAATCGCTTATTAAAGATGGAGCGTGATGAGCTTTTCAAAGACAGCCTTAGAGATATTTCGATTAATAAAATCTTTACTTAGCCGTAGTAAGTTATGATGGTTATTTTCTGAACACAACCTTAGTGAAATCGAACTACGACACTACTGAACATAACATTCTCATATACTCTTTTGCTGCTCTAGTAACGAAAACATAATTGCGCTTTTTTGAATAGTGAATAAAATTTCTATATAAAAATTTTACACTTTTTTATAATTTTTATTTTTTGATAGTTTTTTAAAATAAAAAAAAAACTTATCTTTAAATATTTCTTTATAATGTTTTTGCTTTTTTTCAGTGGGCGTATACGTCACGCTTACGTGTACATATACGTACTTACAGCAAAGTGGAAAATACTTTTCTATCTCATACTATGTACTCTGCGCACAAGGACATATTATACATGGTCTGTTCACTTCATTTTATTTTTTTATTTTTGAAAACATAGAATTAAAATTTCATAAATGCGCATGACTTATAACGTATTTTTATTAACGGAAAAATTAAACAACTTGAATGAAAACTCATAAGTGAAATTATATTAACTCTTTTTTGCGTTTTTTCAATTTCGTAATTAAATTTCTATTTAAATTTCAGTTTGAGTTTTTTTTATTCAATATTTCATTTTTTCCGTTAGTAAAAATACGTTAAAAATCACGCCAATTTATGAGATTTTTATTTCATGTTTTCAAAAAAAAAGGAATGAAGTGAGCTGTTCATGTCTAATGCATTCGTGGCTACGCAATATTGTTCTGTAAACGTACATATCTGTCATCGTATTAATGTTTCTATGAATACAGATAAAAAAGTAGACTGTTTCGTCAATTATTTAAGAGCTGTTCTGTGTCGAATTTTCGTAAACTCTAATAATTTGTTTCTTCGTCTAAAATATACAATTGATTTCAAACTTTGCGTAAAAAAGTAAATAGATTTTTCTGCTTTCTTAGATGAGTTTTTGGTTCGTAATCCAAAAACTCTGTTCAAAAAACTGCTTACGTACAAAACCAATGTTATTATTGTTTTTCATTATTTTAACAACGAAAGGTTAACTCTTTTTCACTTACAGAAAACAAAGATGTCAGGCACTAAATCATGAACTGGTTAATAGGAAAAACTATATTAATTTATACTTCTTACGTCAAAATACAGGTTTATTACAAATAGAACACGCATAAAATTTATATAAAAAAACTTATTAAACGTATTCTTTTACGACTATGTTTTAATTAAGGGATTTAACATTAAATGAGAAAAATACTAATAGGGTTAATTACTATCAAATAAATTAACCTATAAAATTTTACGAACTTTTTCCTCAAAAAAAAATTTTTTTCACATAAAAATATATTAATTTAGCTCTATGGCTTTTACGTTGAAATTTTTTTATCTACTTTTTTATTGCAGCCAAACGAAAATCTAAAGGGTAGTTTTTTAGCAAAATCAATTTTCGCTATCTGCTCACTTTTGTCGTAAATTTATATTTTTTCAAAGTAATTTAATAACACTAAATTTGATAATAGATATAACGTGAATTTCGGGCCTGATTCAATAAAAAAATTGGCAAACACTTCGACAACGCCATTAAAAAATGATCTAAGAATCAATATAAGAAGCTTCTGTAAAGCTTTTCCATGGCATTTTATGTTCAATGAACACATGCAACTTGTACAACTTGGCTATGGGTTCATGCGACTTTTCGGTCTGTGCAAGCCGTCGGGATTACACTTTACCGATTTCTTTCATATAAATCAACCTAAAGACTTAGTTGTCACTTTTGACGACATCTTAAAGCGTACAAATTCACCGTTTGTGCTTTCTGTTAAAAGACAACAGGACTCTTATTTTAGCTCTGTGCCACAAAATAATGAGGTATTAATCCGTTTTAGGTACGGCATAAAAAAGGTTGACTAATTTTTTTGTTTTGTTTTAGGGGCTAGCTTTAAATGGACAAATGGTTTTTTGTCCGGAATCTAGCTCTTTGTTGTTTATTGGATCGCCTGCTATTGATGGGTTAGATGGACTTACCAAAAATGGACTGTTTATCTCAGATATTCCTTTATATGACGCCACAAGAGAAGTGATATTAATTGGAGAACAAGCTAGAGCACAAGTAAGTTTTATCTTTTTTACTCTGAGTCAAATGTAACACATTTGTTACGAATACGTCATTGCGATATTTAAATGTGATGTAATTATTACTTATTATAACTTATAAAAGACTGATTTATTAAGTCATTTGGTGGTAAGATCACAAACAAAATTACACAGATCCTTTTTTGTTATTCTATCAATATTATTAGTCGTGTTCAAAACTTTTGTCCTGTTCGGGATAGAGTTGAAAAGTATCTTGCCAAACTTGTTCGGCCTTGTACAAAAACATAGGAGTTAAATAATTCTGAGTATCTATGACGTAAAATTCACGGAGGAAAAAAATTCCCAAAAATAAATAAAAATTTTAGCCTATATATGAGCCTAGGTAAATTTTTTACTTGATTTGAGCAAAAAGTAATCCAATAAAAAATTTTTTTAGAATCAAATTATATTTTGTCCTCAGTTTAGGAAAAAGAGCGATAAAAATTTTTTTAGTCAGAAATTTTGCTTAATTTAAAATAAAAATAGACTTATCATAAGGATATATATATTTTTTGATATTTTTTAGTAAAAATTATTTGCCATCCTTTTCAGGACAAAAGTTTTAAACACGACTATTGTGACATTACTGAAACATTTTTAGAACATTAGAAAATACAGCAGGTGTAGCAGCGAAATGAGTGATTTTTAACCCCAGAAAATAGTAAATTATATTAAAAATCTGGAAACGATAGCGATGACATATTTAGTCAGCAAATTTTTATTGTGGACTGTGATATTTTGGTGTTCAATTAATGTAGCTTGTGGACCAGTAGACAACGCGCTTAATCATACTCCTAGAAAAAATTCTCTTAAAAGTGACGACAAAAAAACTTTTCTAATGAAAAAAAGTTTGAAATAACGATAATTTAACTGATTTTATTCAAGTTTAATAGAGTTTTGTTATAAACGTCTTTCACTGACGTTTATAAGTTCGCCGCGAGCAAATATTTTCAAATTCTAAATTTAAAAAAAAAGTTTTAGGCTCAAACCAGTTTATTTCTATGTGTACTTTTTTGAACAGTTAAACCAACTATTTCCAAAACAAAACTACTAAATAATACAGATAATAATAATAATAAATTGTTCACAGAGCTTATGGTCTTTCTAATCGGTCTGTAACAAGTTTTTTTTGTAAATGTTAAGAAAAACTTTTTATTATTTATGTTTTTAAAAGAAATTTTTCTCGGTGTAAAAGGACAACTGCAATACAATTATTATAACAAAATTGTACTTTTGTTACTATTGGCGCATGTTTCTTCATTGAAATATTTCACCAGCTTGCAATTAGAATGTAAAAAAAAACATTTTGTTAAATATAGAACAAACAATCATCAATTTTCTACATCATTTGCTTTAAATTCAGATAATTTTTGGGGTTATTATGCCACTCGCTTGATTTTGTTTCTATTTTTTTTTTTAGTTTAGAGCAATTTTAAATTGTTGTATTATAGAAATTTAATTGGCTATGCTTATATAAACATGTAGGCTTATCTTTTAGCTGTTTATGCTGTCGGTTTCAGTCATCCCAGAGCTCTTTAAGAATACATTTTGTTGGTAACATTGTCAATTAAAATTTTTTCTACACTGTTCAATATAAAAAGCCAAAAGAAGCATTTGCAGCATGTTTCATTGCTTTAGAAAAGACAATAGTACAGAGGACATCGCAGACGAGATATGCGCTGTTTATACGAGTGGTGCTACGTCTATTAGGACCGTCTGCAATTGGTTTAAAAAGTTTAGAAATGGCAGTTCTGTGCTCGTTGAAAATCTGCGATGTAGTGCGCGTGAGATATTGGATGCCATTAACATTCCCAGAATAATTGCTTATAAACGTTTAACCTTAAACAACAAACATCGTGTATTTATTTCGCATTAAAAAAAAGAGTACTTATGAGACACCTTAATATATTTATTAATTAATTAATAATTAATCACCCATTTCATTGCCATAAATATTACAAATAATACACTGAAAAAAAATTCTACTGAAATCTACGATAAATAAACGTTTTTTTCTTACTATTAGTGTAGCTTTTCTTAGTTGTGTATTGAAGAAAGTAAAACGTATTTTATTTTATATTTGTTTATAGGAAAATTTTAATTTATCGAAAAATCTGTCAATAATTTTTCTTGATTTCAGTAGAATTCTTTTTCAGTGTAGTTATTGCAATGCCACTGCAACATAACGTAGCTTTCTGGGAACGGTGAAGTCAAAATGATATCATTTTTTTAAATACGATCAAAAAATTTTTATAATTTTTATTTACTAACAAAAAAAAATTAATGTTCAGCTAACAAAATAATTTAAAAGTTAAACTATGTAGGAAATTTAAAAAGTTATACTTTGTAGTTGTTCATTCTTTCGAAAATTTGTAAACATTTTTTCCTCTGTGTAAACATTAGAACGGAAGACTTTTTGAATTCACGTAATTGAATATTTCTGTTTGAAGAGTCAATGACATTTTTCCAGGCAATTCTCCTTATTTTTCTCAATTACAGGAAAACAGGAAAATTAAACATCGAAATAGGAGAGATTTCTTTTTCGCGTGTGAACGAGTATATATTTTTTTCCAGAATTTTCATAAACAATTTAAATAATAAATGATTGTTTCAATTTTATTGACATCTGAGACAAGTAATTAATTGTTCTTATACGGGTAGGAGATTTTTCAAAAATATCTTAATATGTTTAAGGATGATTTATTAAACTTCTAAACTGCAAAATGGCGTTTTCCTCGATTGCTTTTAGCTATTTTGAATGAAAAAATTGAGAGCAACTGATCAATTTTATATATATATTTACTTTTTAACGCCTTATATTGTCTTCGATAAGAATACTCAAGTATGTTATAAAAAATTATTCTGAAATTTTTTATTTACTAAAAAACGTGCTTTAATATTGTTAAAAATTCATAAACTAATAAGAAGTTGACAAACAACGAACCAAGTAATTTGTTTATTAATGTTATAACTGAAGTTTATTTGATATTAACTTGACTTTGAATATTATGAAATAAGTTGAAGACCAATACTGAGACCAAGGCGTTTTTTAGAGAGATCAATAAAATATTTTTTGGATTTCCAGAATTAGACTCCTCAACTAAAATAAAAGTAAATTACAAAGACTTGTTATTTTGTACTTATATAACTACTGTTTAAAATAATGTAATTAAGGAAAACAAAAGATAACTGTAATCTCTACACAATACACTAACACGCTAGTTTTTGAAATGTGGCAACGGTGCTTATTCTGTGAAAATAAAGTTTTGTTTTGTACGAAAAGTGTTTTAGTCTGTGAAAAACTAGAGAAATGATTTTTGGTGCCTTAGCCTCTGTTTTAAGCGGACAAACTAAATGTTTATGTTTTAAGAATGGTTACGCATTCTAATTAAGCAAAAAACTTTCAGTAGGCCAAAACTAAAGTGCCGAAAATTATTATCAATTATTTTTGGCATTTAGTAGAAACGAAATAAAAATAACAGTATAAAATTATTACAAAGGACAGTTCTGATCATTTACAGAAAAATACAGTAGCGCCATCAAGTTTTAAGCCGAAGGATAAGCTTATTCTTAGGGAGCGCTTTGGTGATATGAATGATCTGTGCTATAAAACTTCAATACTAATTATAAATGTATATTGTACGATTAAAAATTTGGAAGTTCTTTCTCTTGATACCTGTGTATTGAATATTTAAAAGACATATTTTATAATAATTATTAAGTTTAATTACATTTATTATTATCTAAGCAAAAAATTTAAATTATCGTTCCATTTGTACTTATAATATTCTAGTACTTTGTTTAGCAACATTTATATATTCTTAATGGAAAATACGAATTTGTTATAGTATAATAATAATAAGATAATTTTATTATTACCATGGCTCTATTCAAACGATTCATAATATTACTGTGTTAATACGGAGCTAAGATGAACAAACTAAGTTCATAATATTAAAAAATAATTATTTGGTTCATTTGTTATTAAATTTTTGTCAATATTTTAAGATTTCTTTCAGTACAAAAAGTTAAACTGAAATGTGAATAAGCTAATATTTACATTTTCTTTTGATACGAAGAAAATACATAGGGCCTCTTTTAAAGACTTTTTTAATTTGTTTTTTTTATCAAAAAAAATCTATGACATGAATACGAAACGAAATTGAAAACTTTATCTTAATTTTATTCAGAAAAAAAAAATTAATGAAGAAATTAAAAAAACCCTCTTTTTAAATTCACTGTATTGCAAAATTTCCAATTTTTTACGCTTAAAAGATAAGCAAGAAAATCTTTTTTTAACGGATAAAAAATAAAAAAAATTAATCGGGTTAACAAAAATGTTTATTTATTCAAATACAATTTGTGATTAAGGTTTACTTTGTGAAAAAAAATATTGCTGATAAAAAAGGAACGTGTTCGAATTCAAATTTAGATTAGATTTTGAACAAGGATTGTAAACATGTATAAAACTACAAGAAAATCACTTTTTTGATGTTTTCATAATTTATTTTAATAAAATAAGAACGAAGAGTATAGTTACGTTTAATAAGAAGGTATTTTATTACAAATAGCAAGCTGTAAAAAAGTATAGGGTTTTATTCGTTTTTTTTACTAAAAAATTGTTTTTGAAATTTAGGATGGATTACGACGACGAATGGATAAATTAAAAAGCTCAATTGAAGAGGCGAATTTAGCCGTTGATAAAGAGCGTGAGACCAACGTTAGCTTATTACATTTAATTTTCCCACCAGATATAGCAAAACGTCTTTGGTTAGGTAAGTTCAATGGAAGAGGATAAGTTGTAGAGGGAAAATCATCGAATAACATAAAAGTCACCCCTAATTTATCTCAATGAACACTATTTGTTTTCGATCTGTATTGATTTTGGCTCGTGACGTAGATAAACGCCGCCGTATTAATAGGCGTTTTCGAAATCAGTTCTCTCAACAAAATGCTATTACGTCATAGATATTCATAAGGTGTTTTTAAAAATAGTGTTCTGTTCAGAACAAAGTTGAAAAGTATCTTTGCAAACTTACTCGGTTCCTTGTACAAAACATAGAACTTGAGTAATTCTGAGCAGTTATGACGTAAAAGTTTTCTGTTCAGAACACTATTGTTAAAAACAATTATATTCGACTTGTATGTTTTGTACAAGACCGAGTAAGTTCACCATGTTTAAAACTATTCGATCACGAAATTTCAAAGTTCTCAAAGATAAAGTTTTTTTTATAAGTTTTGAATATTTTTTCTTTTTTTTTTAGAAACGTTAATTTTTAAAAGGCGTTAAAAAATGATGGTTTATTTTATAAAAATAAAGTAATTAATATGGAAACATCTAATAAATATATTGATCTTTTCAGCAAACTTTTATTTCATTATTAAACAGTAATAGCTGGAACTAAAATATTGATGATTACAAAAAGCTGTTTTCAATTAGAAGAATAATATTTTTATAATTAAAACAAATCTGTTATTATTATTGAATGAATTTGATTAAACGTATATAAAAAAGTTTATAATCTTATTAGAAAAAAACTTGGTGTATTAAAGCAAAGCTCTTTTAATTTTACAAAATCAGTTCTTTTAATTGAACAAATTAATTTTTTAAACTGATTGTTTAAAAGTCATAGTAAAGAAGACTTCTTTATTCTGTAAAGAATAAGCTCCATAAAATAGAGTTGACCACCATTAAAAAAAAATTTTTACCGCCATATTTTAAAGACTCGTTCTTTAAAAATTAAAGAAAATTTTATAACTGCTAAAGTCTACGTTTTTCAGTGTAGGAGTAATTAAAACCATGTACACTTTTTTCACTGCATATAAAAAAAATTATAAATTTTCAAAATATGTTATTTATTTATTTATTTTTATTAAAAATCCATTTGTTACATTTATCAGTATAAAAATATCACATTTTTAACATTGCAACATAAATCTCATTAATTTTAATTCACTTCATATACATTAAATATGTATGATACAATAATTACATAAAAACCGTTTGACTTGCATTTAAGTAAATGCCTTTCTTCCGTGAAAAGGAAGGCTTTAAGTTACATTAATGTCAACACATTTGCGGAAATTGGCAAAAAAATAAATCTGGAATTTAGCTGAAAAGCAAAAGCTGAAAAGACTTTTTGTTCAGAATTTATTTCATGCTTAACTTAAATCTTTTCACACAAGGAAACTTTTTGCGTACAAGCAAAAATTTATAGACGTCTAACAAAAAGTGTTAAAGTAAACCTTAAGGAATCAAGGGACCCATTTCTCATTTAAATGAAACGGTCAATTATTATTGCTAAAAACGGTTATAAAATTTACTAGCGACTTTAAATTGTGAGTTTAGCTGAAGCTTTCTTAAAAATTAATTAATCACTCCTTTAAATTTTAGGAAAATTGAAGTTCTGTGCTGTTTAATATTCTTGTCTTAGAGAACCCATTAACTCACAAAAGGTTTTTCACTTTAATAACTTTCAAAATAGACCTTTTTATTTACTTTATGTGATTATAGAAGAGGAAAAAAACAGGAAACATGTGAAAAGCTTTAAAAGGAATAAGGGATATTATTCAAGCTTTTAACGCTCATTTTTTCGGAATAATAAAAAAACGTATAAAAGTTTAGTAACTTGTGTAAATATTGAAACAACATTCGACTATATTTGACTTCCTAAAGTCAAACGAATAAAACAACTACTGAAAAAATCTAGTTTTTTTTAAGAAATCGATTGTAAAATGTTTTATATTTGATTTAAAAACTTTTCAACTAAATAAAAACGATATTTTTCCTACAAATGCTGTGTACCTAAATATGTTTAATACAGTTTTATTTCCATGTTGCAATGATGTTGCAAATATGTTATTCTATACGTTATTTCTAATGTTTTGAAGCTTGTTAATTCCCCAATTGTGCAAAACAGTTACAACAGTTTTTTTTATCAAACGTTAGAACAGTTTTCTGTAACATATTCATTAAAATGATGTTGTAAATACCTTATTCGTTATATTAGGTTGCCCGGAGCGAAGCTGCGTCAGTTTAAAATTCAATTAGAAGGAATTGAGTAATGAAACTTGGCTACATTACAGGTAGTCCTCTTCCTGATCAATCACCCGTTATCATCTTTATGGCAAGTCTCTAATACCAAGACAGCGGTTTTCTGAATTTAGCTCCTTAATAACTTAAATAAGGTTTCGCTCAAACTCATCCCAGTTCTGGTAATAGATACCTCTTAGCTTCTTCTTTAAAGGGCCGAAGCAATTGAAATCACATAACCTGATGTCAGTTGAATATGTAGGATGATTTCAGCACCTGACACCTTTCCCTTTCAAAAAGTCTGTGACAACGCAGGCTTATGCGATTTCGTATTGTCATGGAGAATATTTGGAGCCCTGGTTCGCTTTCCATGCAGCCATTTGCCCATCTTCTCATTCAGGAAATTTTTATACAAATTTTCATCCACCATTTCTTCGAGTGCAAGAAGACGCCAACTACACTAGGGAACAAATTTTGACTTTTATTTTCCTCCAGAAACAACGTATATATTTCCTGAATGCCAAGT
>AGDA01090169.1:0-14391 GCA_000281935.1 Mengenilla moldrzyki | reverse complement strand
CATATGCACCAACCTAATAGTAGAAAGTGAACAATTTTATTTATTTAAAATATTAGGAAGCAACCTAAACTTCATTTCTATATTTTTTATTTCAGAGTAAAATTTTTTTATGATCTAGTGCTGAGTCACAATTCCCACTTTAATAAATGCTGCTTTATTTAATAAAGCTACATGAAATCTGTAACTTGGCAACATCGCTGACCACCAGACTTCACAGAACAAAATAATGTGCGCTTTTAAATTTTTGTAAAAATGATTGTGATAAGTGCGTGTTGCGTTTTAATGGTGCTAGTTTTATATTAAGGCTATCGTTTCTTTCCACGCAAGGTGCAGAAATGAATTAGTTATTGAACTTCAGTTTTAAATTTGTTGCGACCAATTTCAAGGTCGTTTTAGTGAAATCATAGCAGGCATTTGCACAAATCTGTCATACACATAAGTCCAATTCAGAGTACGTCCATATTTATATTAACAACTGTATAGAAGCGTATTTCATGGCTCAAAAATTCATTGTGGATTTGTATAGATATTAAAGGCAGTTTAATAGATTATGTCTATTACGCGCAATGTTGTCGAGAAAATAGGCTTAGACTGTTACAGAATGTCCAATGTTAGTCATTTTTATGTCGTATTTCGGCCATAATATCAATAGCTCATAGCGCCATTTTACAATTGTTTCCCGAGCGTAGCTTCAGTAGTATGTCACAAAACATGAATTGTTCAGTCAACGGCTTCTCGGTCATTTAACTAATATCAAATTATTCGCTGGGAATAAGTACGTGGGAAACTCATCACACAGTACTACTGACTTATTTTATCTGTGTGAAGCTTAATCTGTGAGTTTAATCTTTTTAGTTTAATTTTTGTTTAATCTTTGTACGAGCAATGTTTATTCCTGCTGTGTTTTGACAGTTTAATTACGCGTTTCATAATGTTTGTTACTTGTTAAAACGGAAGAACACTTAATAGGCGAAAACAGCTTATTATAGACTTTTAATTAATACAAGTTTTTTATTTATGCATTGCCTCCCTGATTATAAAATATCAGGCCCTCAAACCATTTAGAAATACAAACTTCATACTGGGTTATTCAGTAATTTTGTAAATACTATAAAACATAAACAGCAAAAAACGGTACTCAATCACACGGAAAATAAAAGCAATTAGCCGGATGTGAGGGCAAATGTAAGAAACAACAACATAGTAATACATCTCTGTGGTACCACAACAGTCCATTTTTATTATCCCAGCCGTATTTTTGAAGCGTTATTTATTATAAGATGCTGTCAAAATTTTATTAGATTTAAATATTTTACACTGCAAGTTCTATTAAGTCGCCTTCGAAAATTCTTCTGTAGCACACAAAAATAAAATCACTATCTATAACTATAAATTATAACATATAAACGTTTTCTCCATATTTACTGCTCTGTACATCTTCAAATTTCGATCGGATTGAAAAAGTTTTCAAGATGGTATCTTGTTAACAACAGCTGACGATCTTCCGAGAAAAGAAAAAAAAATGGTGGTTAGCGTTTATTAACACTTTGGGCCCCAAGCAACGCGATCGCGCTGCTCTGTTTTCATGTCGAAAAAACCCAGACGTTTCACGCGTTGTGTACAACGATCGAAGCGTTAGCAAGCAAAGCAAGCATGAAAACAAGCGCTGACTTGTTTTCAAGACAGCTTGGGATTTCTCGACAATATTTTGTCAAAACTGTCTGGGGCTCAAAGGGTTAGGCAAACTTAATTATTGTCATTCCAGACATAGTCAATTTTTAGAAAATTGAATCTGACGTATACATTTTAATTACAAAAAAATTAATGCAGTTCTATTCGAGAAGTATCCTAATTGTATATAAATAAGCTAAAATACAGATGAAACAAAATTAATCGGTTTCTCAACCCAACTTGATAAATTACAGTACAGGAAATTCTGAAACATTGCTTTAGTCGATACAGCTTCCTTGGGAATATCGTTCGCGACCAGTGTTGCTAAGGCAAAATCGAAAAATTACTTTACGTAAGCATCAAAATTACCCCATGAATTACCCTGTTATATTTTATGCTAATTAAATAGTGAAATGTATAGTAGCAGACAAGATTTTTCGATTTTAAGATTTTTAATTCGTATAGCCAAAAAACGCCAATCTATATACATAGAGAAGTACACGTTACCATGGGTTTGGTTTCAAATCACACGTGCTGACTTTAATTTTATATAATTCTTTAAGTCAAGAGCTTAATTTCTGTTAACAAGAAAAAATACTTATCACATATAGTGGGGAGTCGCACTTTTAAGTATTTTTCTTGTTATTTTAGACAGTTCATTTTTAACAATGTATTATTCATTTTTTTAAAGGCTGATAGCTTACTATTAAGTGAAGAGAATGTCCGATTCTGGAAAAGATACCTCAGATAGTGTGTCGTCAAAAGAAGTATCGGCATTAGCTGAGGCGACTGTCGAAGCGCAACCGCAACAGTCACAAACAGCTCAGCCTTTAGTGAAAATCGGTCATTATATTTTGGGCCAGACACTGGGCATAGGCACATTTGGCAAAGTAAAGATTGGCGAGCACCAGTTAACCAAACATAAAGTGGCTGTTAAGATTTTAAACCGGCAAAAGATAAAGAGCTTAGATGTTGTGGGCAAAATACGGCGTGAAATACAAAACTTGAAGCTGTTTCGACATCCGCACATCATTAAATTGTACCAAGTGATCAGCACACCGACTGACATCTTTATGATTATGGAATATGTATCAGGCGGCGAGCTGTTTGATTACATCGTGAAAAATGGCAAACTACAGGAGCATGAAGCCAGACGCTTTTTCCAACAAATTATCTCCGGTGTTGATTATTGCCATCGACATATGATTGTACATCGGGATCTCAAACCTGAAAATTTACTCCTAGATCATAATATGCATGTCAAGGTGAGTTTTAGCTAATGTTGCAACACTTGCTTTTAAATTTCTTTTTATTTTATTTTTATATATTCATTGTAATATAAGTTTATAAAATGTAAATATACCCGCGTACATATATGTGTATACAAATAAGGCTTTCCTCAAAGGTTTTGTTTCGAATTGTTACAAAGTAACATTTTGAAACGCTTAATGAGTAAAATTTCTCTATGAGAAATTGTAAGTTTTATTCCCCGCAAGAAAATACATAACCGCTTGCATACCAGTATGCTTTAAAAAAACACGATCGAAAAACGCCAAGGAGCGCGATTGCATTTCTATCATTTTGTATCGACATAACAAGTGTGTCGGTAATTTTTTTATTTCGATAAAATGCCTTGATTTTTTTCGGCCCAAAAACGAAAGGGCGAAAGTGGCTCGTGGTACTCAAGCGATTAATTACGAACGTGTAAAACATAGACTTAACATTGAATGTAAACAACGCTTTTGACAACATGAAAACAGAATATCGTGTGTATTATTTTCTTTATTTTGAACATTTAAGTTCAGTACAAACCGAAAGTAAATGGAAAACATTTGGAAAAAATAGTTAATAATATTTTCCTACTTTTAAAAAATTATTATTTTTTTTTATTCTAATTTGCTAATTTTCAACTATTTCTGCTGGCGGCAAAGACGTTAGTAACGAATATTTTTATCTAAATACACATTTGTATATTGGTTAAGTCAGTGTTTTCCAACGTGGGGTCCACGCCCCACGGGGAGGCAATTTGAGATTTAAAGTGGGCAATTCAAAATTGGGCTTAATTGATTTTAACCCCTCAATCTGATAAATTTACATGAAATGCTAGGTGTTAAAGCTAAATTCAACAAAAAAATGAATTTTTTAAAAAATGTTGTAAATAATTACTGATTCCTATAGTTTGAGTATACCAAAATATTAACTTGGGGATTAGTCATCAAAAAAAAAATTGTTTAGAGTATGCTAGTATGATGGGGCTCGAAAATTTTAAAAATGTTAAAGGTGGGCCATGGCCCAAAAAAGGTTGGGAAATCCTGGGTTAAGTGGTGTTCGAAGACGGTATTTACGTTCCATGTTCAGTCCGTTTTATTCGTTTATGTGTTTAATAAGGAACTCTACACCGTTTCTTTTAAAAATTGTTTTGTGATAAAATAATGTTTACATATTAAAATTTAATATAGTTGAATTTGAATCAAATTTTGTGATTGTTTTTAGAAGCGTGTTTTGGCAAACCAAAATGTTTAAAAATAATTTCAGTTTGAAATTCCATCCACGTTTTATCAAAATAAAAAATAAATTAGAATTTATTCGAATTTTGTTTTCACACATTAAATTAGTAACTTTATTGAGAAATTTCAATTCATACAGACTAAACAGCGTTCAGTTTTTTTGAAACAAACAGCTTCTGCTTTAAAAAAGATCAAAATGTTACGAATTTTTTGTGAATGCAGAAATTTGGGCCGCCAAAAAAAACTTCCTAATTTTTTCGAACGATTCTAAATATTTTCGTCCACCAAAATACGCTTCTGAACTCAAAAACAAAAATTTTTCATTAACTTGGCAGTAGCACTCCTGGTGTCTTTAAAACGAAATTCGCAATCTTCTGAGGAGTCAATAGATGTTTTCCTTCTATGTGTGTTATTCTGTGGTTAATGTACATCATTAAACATTTTGTATGGACGTATTGGACATGGGTTGCTGATAAAACGAAACACGTCGGAAAGAACACTTTAAATTGCCATTGCGCAAGCTTTAAATGTTGAAAAAATTTTAAAAAAAGACGCGATGAGCCAAATTAATTTGTATAATTTAAAAAAGACAACAAAAACCGAGCTTTTTTATGTGAATTTTTATTATTGCTTAAAATTTAAATATTGCAAGCGTATAAAAGGCAGTGGTGTTTGAATTGATTTCCGTTAAATGAAATCAGTTAACAGCTTTTATATTTAAACATGCAAGCTTCTAATTTAAGGAGAGTGATTTCGTCGACAATATTTTCTTCATCATTAATCCTTGTCTAATGTATCTACGATGTCCAATACGTCTATGGCTGATAGTTTTAAATTTGTATTGATTTTACCTCTTGACGTAGTTACTTATTTTCGTACTACCATTTTTATCAATATGGATGAATAAATAGTTTTTTTATTAACGTTGTCTTTGTATGTTCAGCAACATTTTTAAAATCCGGTTGTTTTTCAAAACGAGAATGATCAAGAGAATATGATCATTCTCAACATTTGAAAATGAGAAAAATCGTATGATTTGTGACACAGACAAGAGATTAAAACACCGAACAGTGAACTTAACTATTCTATTTCGAAATCTCACAATTTATGTCAATTCGTTCTGTGATGCTATGATCAAAAGTAGAAAAAAAGCACTGGTCATTCCTAAATGTTCATAATGTTTATAATTGTTTTCTTGAGATCTCATGATCAATCTCATTTTAGAAGACGATCACTGTTAATTTTTTTTTCCTCTGTATCTAAAAGTTAACTTCAAACTCTGCGTTGCAAAATAATTGATTTTCTGAATGCGCACATATGAAATTTTGTTTTGTATTTCCGAAAACTTTGCCCAAAAAACTGCATTAACGCAAGACTTCTATGTTATTTTCTCTGCAATTGAATTTGAAAGAATTGGATTTTCAAAACACTAATTTAATTTTACGGACCATAATTGAAAGAATTTGTAATTTAAATAGATTGCCGACTTTGGGTTATCAAACATGATGATGGATGGCGAATTCTTACGTACTAGTTGCGGCTCGCCCAATTACGCAGCTCCTGAAGTCATTTCTGGCCGGCTGTATGCTGGGCCAGAGGTTGATATCTGGTCTTGTGGTGTTATTTTGTACGCTTTATTATGTGGTACGTTACCGTTCGACGACGAACATGTGCCCACTCTATTTCGAAAAATCAAGTCGGGAATCTTTTCAATTCCTGATTATTTGAATAAGTCTGTAGTCACGCTTCTGTGTCATATGTTGCAAATTGATCCGATGAAGCGGGCCACAATTGAAGACATTAAGAAACACGATTGGTTCCAGAAAGAATGTCCTGCCTATTTATTCCCTTCGCCTGTCGAGCAGGACTCTTCTGTAATCGATACTGATGCCGTGAACGAAGTGTGCGAAAAGTTCGGAGTTAAGGAACAAGAGGTGCATGCCGCCTTGTTGAGTGGTGACCCTCATGATCAATTGGCCATCGCATATCATCTAATTATAGACAATAAAAGGATTGCTGATGAAGCAGCTAAGGCCGATATTAAGGATTTTTATGTAGCTAGCAGTCCACCTCCACCGCCTCCACCGAACCCAGAATTAGCTGCATATCCGCCCCCACCGCCACCTCCACCAGTTAAGCTGCATCCAGAACGAATGACACCGCTACGGGAGCGTGTCCTTAGCCAGGAGAAGAACCGGTCTGCTTTGATGACTGCAGTATCGGCCGGCTCTGGGCCTATGAAAAGAGCCAAATGGCATTTAGGTTTGGTTCTTAATACAATAACGTGTAAAACTCACTTTTTTATGGCATATTTTTAAATTTTTTAATGAAAAATAACTTTTACCTTTATCTTTGATTATGTCATTTAAAATATAAGAGCTTGTATGTTTTGGTAGTGTTAACCTTTTAGCTAATACGTAGTTCCAGCCCAATTTATTTACGAGTTTTACATTCGACTGTACTTAATTTATTTTCAAATTTCTTAAATAAAAAAAAATAGGTATACGGTCACAAAGCAAACCAAATGACATAATGGCTGAAGTTTACCGTGCCATGAAGGCGTTGAATTTCGAATGGAAGATTATAAATCCGTATCATGTAAAAGTACGCAAGCGAAACAAGACACATGGCAAACATGCCAAAATGTCTTTACAGTTATACCAAGTCGATTACAAAAGTTACTTGTTAGATTTTAAGTCACTGAGCAAGGATGATATCGAATCACCAAATCAAGATTCGGTAGCCGCCATGCCCATATTAGAGTCAACCAATAACGAGCCAACGTCTAGCGAAGCTGTATCGAGTGGTCATCGGACTATGGAGTTTTTCGAAATGTGTGCTGCTTTAATTATCCAATTGGCTCGTTAATTTTCAAAAATGATTATTTTGCTTTTTATTGTTTGCAATTTTTAATGTTTGGAAATTTTTGCAATTTTATATACAGTGTTTTTGATTTGTTGAAATGTTAAAAGTTTAATAAGGATTCAGTTCGGCTTTCTCATATGACGTCTTTAAAATATCCAGTAATTTTAATACAATTTACTAATATAAAAAAGATCGCTGAAAAAAAATCCACTTAATTTAAAATTAGAGTATTTGTATGTGGTAACAATAATTACTTATAAATAGTATAAATATTCTCAAAAAATAAAATTAAAAATCTTAATTTTAATTGAAATGTAAAATTTTAGTTTTTATTCGATGTACACGGTGGACACGTTCTTGAAAAGATTGCGCAAATGAAACTAAAAAACAAGATATATTACCACCACTTTAATATTTGTGGCTGAAATTTAAAAAAAGATGTACTTGATAACTTTGAATGGTTTTAAGAAAAAACACGTTCAGAAATATGATACTAATAAATGGCATAATGCAAAACTATCAAAATAAGACAAAATTGGTTATGATTTAAGAACTGTATAAAAGCGAAACTATGCTTCGAATACCGTGTAAATCGAAGGATGATTTAGTGAAAGCCTTAGATATTTAATATGAAAGTATATTTTATGAGTGTGAGCAATTTATTTACAGCATTACCGAAATAATTGTTTGCTATTTTTGTTAGTTTGTCACACTATCATTTTCTTAAAATATAAATTGAAATTTAGCAACGGACTGTAGTAAAATTTTTCTAAGCTGCGAAAAAAAAAAATTGTAAAAATAAAACTTTGTTTACTAAAGTTGTAAATTAATATAATTGTTATAATTTTAATTTCTTATATAATTGTTTTAACGTTTTAGTGTATAAAATGAATAATTAAATAACTTGATTTTTTACTAAAAATAAATAGTTTTTTCTCTATATGTCAAACTTCTCAACGGGTCACGATCAAAAAATAACTTGATAAATAAGGTTAGTTATATAGTAATTTTTATTTCAATAAATTTCAATCATATTTAAGAATGTATTTAAAAACTTGACGATTAATGAGACGCAATAAAAATATTTTGGCCTTAAAAGCTATAAATTTTTATTCAAAATGTTGAACTTTTTTTACAAATTTCAGAAGAAATCAACAAAAAATGGAGTAGAGAAAAAAATGCAAAAATCCCTGAAGCGTTTACTTAAAGCTCAACTTTCAAATAATAAAACGAATAAATCTTGCTCTAAGTATACTCCGAACCGTCGGATTATCAGCCTTAACTAATTTCTAGGGAGCTTTCGCTTTCCGATAAATGTCGCGACAGTGCTTCTCTTCTTTCAATCTGTAACGAATGAATAAAAATTATATTAAAATAAAAGATTTATGACGTAATCACACTAATAATCATGGACGTATAAAATATGGACTGATAACGCCTTGTATTTTTTTGTAAAAACATCTAAGGGTTACTAATTCAGTGTGTGCGTGTTTAAAATTTTTAACGAAATTCTCTAACGGTAAAATTTTCATTCGTTTGCCAACTATTCTTGAAATGAATTAAACGATGGGAGTAAAAAAATTTTGCACACGTACAGACTGAATTAGTAATCCTTAAATGTTTTTACAAAAAAATACGAAGCGTTATCCGTCCATGCTAATAATTGTATAAAGTGGCATATATTAGCATGCTCTATTTAGTCTGTGGTTTAAGGTATTCGATGTTTTAAAATCTAATTTGAAACAAAAGCAGAAAATCACAAATGCATTTGAAAAATTTAAGTTTTTTAATTTATTATTCTTTTACGTTCAGTTCTGAATTAATATTTATGTGCAACACAACTGGATACAAATAAAATGTTTATCAACTATTGACCTACATAGTTTTAAACCTCACGCAAATTTTACTTTTGATGGTATTTGTATTTGTGTAATTTTCTTACCAAGACAACGTTCTATATTGTGGTTTTACATTTAAATAAATCGGTTTTTTTCTGGCTGACCTTCTTCAAAAAAACTGCATTAAGGGGTTTAAATCAGCTTAGAGAAATAAAAAGCGTATCTACGTATCTTACAAACAGACAGTCAACTACTGAAAGTTCAACAAAATTAGTAGCACATTTGCACTTGGCACTTGTGTTATTTTTATTCCTCTCGGGAAAAAGTGAAAATTTAAAATTAAGTAAATCTGTATTAACACTTTTGTTTTAATTTTGTTTAAGCAAATATCAAAAATTATAACAAGCGTTTTTTAAACTAAATTCAAAATAATTCACGTTAAGTGTAATCAAGAAAAATAAATTCAAATGACGCGAATTCGTGTTAAAATAACTTTAGAATGTAAAATTAAAACTTTAAATAGCAAAAACATAGTTATCTTGTGTCCATTAAGCTCATAGGTAACATTAGCTCATGTATTACAATTACGTCACATTGACGAAAATTTAACAGCCTTACCTCCATCTTAAGCTTTTCTTGCAGTCGCTCATTTTCTTCACGAATTTGTTTTTCTTCATTGGCGAATCTAAGCATCTTTTCCGTATGCTCCTGTTGACTTTTCGACAGTATGATCCGTAATCGAGCCACTTCTGATCGCAAATTCCTAATATGCTGACTTAAATTCGCAGCATTATCTTCATTGTGCATCGAGAAATCATTTCTGGCAAATTATTAAAAACTGTTAAAGTTTGAAACTTTGTATAAATTAAATAGGTATTATGAAATTGGTGCCAAATAAAAAGTTAAATCAAAAAATCATATAGAGGTTTTTTGTAGATCTTTGTAACCTTCATATTTTTTTGTAAAAAAAAATTAATAGTTTTTAAGATAAATAACGTATGCATTGGGCACATTTCATAATTAATCACGATCAATGTCTTATGTTTGAGCGAAAGTATCGCTCATTGGATCATTGACGCGATCAAAGAGCGATCACTTGATAAAAGAGCGATCGTTTGACACACAGATCAAACAAAGAATGATCAACGAATTTTATTCCTCTATAGTGATCACAAATTTAATGGCCGCAAATATGATCGAGGTATTATGAAACTTGTTTAGTTTTAAGCGTGTAATTTTGAGACATGATCAAAACTGAGCGCTCGTTTTTGAAGCTTAATCAAAATTAATCGATCACTTATGGAACGCAAACCTCACTGATCTCTCACGAGCGATCGTGATAGTTATCATTTATGGGACACGCCCATTATATACATTTTAATTTTTCACTCATTATTGCTTTGTATTTTTAATCCATATATTTCTTTCGTAAATTTACAACATTTTATAAAACTGTTTACAAAATATTTACGTTTATAAAATATTGTAATTAATTCTATATTAGACCTTATTATTCCGTTTAAGATTAAAAATACTGGTCAAAGACTGTTTTCGTATGCTTCACTTTAAACGTCCATAACCCCCGCCTATATTGAATCTCCACCGATAAAAAAAAATTATTTTTCGCCATCTTAGAGTAGTTTTTATCACTTAAGGTTAATATGATCAAAATCAAAATTTCAGACCTTTCCTTGTTAGTAAGAAAACTGCAGTTATTTTTTAGTTATTTTGTCAATTTTTTGGTTCGTCACGAATATTCACTTTAAGAACTTTGAAATCTTTTTTTTTTAATCCGAAGTCTGTAAAATAAAAAAAAAAACTTTTGCGAAACAAATCTATACATTTATCGAATAAAAAGTTGTTAACACAGATTACCCAGATCGGTAAAGGAAAATATTTTTCGAATTTCCCTTCACTTTTATGTCAGTAGAAATTTAAACAAAAGTGGCGGTATCTTTTGGTAAAACCCTCCGCAATGTTGCCAAAAAAGCATTATTTGTCTTTTTTTAACATTTCATTGGTAAAAATTGCAAAATAAATAAATAAAGTAAAAAATTCATTTCATCAACTATTTTGTCAACTTTTCTTAATATTTATTTAAAGTGAAATGTCAATATTTATAAGAAAATTATTTTAAAGCACAACACTGATCACATATAGAAAAAATATGGTAGCGCCATCAAGTTTTAAAGGGAAAGATAAGGGAACGCTTTGCCGATCTGGGTAGTTAGTGCTGCTACGTTTTTAGTTTTTATGATTAAAATTTTTTTGCGGACCGGTACAGTTCATTGGACCAATGGTTAAAAATCGTTGTATTAGTTTAAAACGGCATATTTTAATTATAAAATGTACCTTGAAATGCCATCGAGCACCGGTTGATCTAATTTGATCTGCAAAGATCGTTTTTCAGCCTCTAGTTTATCCATTCGCTTCCAGAGCTTATTCACGAGAGCCTCTTGTTCCTGCTCTAAAGTGTTTTCAAGCTCAACCTTTTCGCGGCGCAACTGATCCAGTGTCATTTGTTTATTCGCTGTCTCCGCCTCCAATTTTTCGATTTTGCGCATTAGTCGATTCACAACACACTCTTGCTCCTGCTCTAGCGTTTGCTCCAGACGACACTTTTCTTGCTGCAAACGGCTCAGTTTTCGGCTTAAATCGTTCGTTAAGCATTCCTCTTCTGACTCATAATGATGAGCTAACGATTCCTTTTCCTTCTTCAATGCTTGGATTTTTTTCAGCAACGTGTTCGAAATATACTCCTCCTCTTGTTCGGCTCGAACTTGCTAAAAACGTAATGATTCAATAGATTTAATACATAACTAAACACTCTACTATTCAATAAACCTCGTTGAATCTTTTGACCCTTCGACGATTTTTTAAGAATTTTTGTTTAATCACAAAACAAATTCGTGAATTTTAATTAGAAAATTTGTTATTAGGTTGATATATACTTCTTTTAAACAATTATTTAGGATCGTAGTCAACGTCTACTTCAATTACTACCTCCCATTTGCTTGGCAGATTTATTAATATTGAAGTCTTCAGCCAGAATTCATACTGTCAAAATCTCCTACCTTTTCACGGCTCCAAGAAGTGCTTTATTGACGAAATTCAATGGCCAACCTCATCCTGACTTATCCTCCAAGCTAGTGTTACCCGATTTGAAGCAAGAAAACCACACACTATACTGACTTTTGCTTATTGTTCTTTTTCCTAAAAGTTCGTTGAGATTACGAAATGACTATGCTACGTTCAGTTATCTCTTGAAGTGGTAGAGTACAAATGATCATAGTTTTTAAGATGTATTCTTTTAAAACAATAAAGATTATTTTTATACAATAATAATAAACAAAACGCTACTTCCCATTGATGAAAAATTCGTAGATATAAACGCTAGATAATTATGTATCAGCCTAATATTTCAGTTATTGTTTATTGTTCGTTCGTTAAAATTGACATATTAAAAATAAAAAAATATACAAACAATATTACTTTTTTGAAAGGATGAATAAAATAGATAAATCAATATTATAAAATTATTTACTAATATTTATTTCTGTCCTAAATTTAAACGGAAAATATTAGGCAATAAACGGCCTTTTAACCGAATATTGTCGTCTTAAGAAACGCCTACATTATTGATCTTCGCAAAGAGAAAACTGATTGTGGAATGTCCAAAGCAAAGAAGGAAGATACCTTCCATTTATACAATAGGAATTACTAGTAAGTTAATCGTAATCGATTAGTCGACTGTAAAGGTTTTGAAGGTATCTCGCAAAGCTAAAATTAAACAATTTGCTTTCACTACTGTGCTTCCAAAAATAAAAAATATAATTATTTATTTCATTTATGTATTATACATAAACTAAAAGTGATTGTTGCGCCCATTTCAGCCGCAACCCACTATACCACTTCCAGGTAAAGTATCAAATAGTCTGGAAACATCGACTAAAAAACATCCTGTGTGCGTTTGGAAATTCCAATTTCCATTTTAAAATACGTAGAAAGCTAAAATTTAGTTTTAAAATTGACAATAAATTGAGCGTTCTGACACAAAGAATTAGGCTGTTGTATATATTATGTTTAGATACTTAAAAAGCCAAAAATCTCATCTTATTCTTGGATATAGACTAATACACAGCAACTATAATCTAAAAATATAGAAATCAAGAACGTATTTCTAGTGTTAAACATATTTTAAAAAACGTTTACACCATTATTAATTTCGAATATATATAAAATAGAAATTTGTAGACGCTTATGTTGGGGAAAATATAGGTCTAAGTTTTATGTCAATATCATAATTGTATTTGATCATTTTAGGCTAGCAAGTTAAAAATTCAACGAGTGCTTTAAATTTAAGGAAATAAGAGTTGTCAAAAACTTTCATACAATTGAAACGGAATTTTGGCGCAGATTTCGATTCTCTTCTTGTAGTTGGTTAATACGAAGCTTATAAGTATCAAGCTCAACTTTAAGAACACGATTTTGCTGCTGCAAGCTGTCAATACGTTTCTGAAGCTGTTCGCGCGTCTGTGGACTCGGCGGCATCATTATCGCCACACCGTCCACACTATTCGAATCCGATTCGCTTGCGGAGTCAGCCATGGGAAACTAGTGACAGTACCGACGCAAAATCAATCTACACGACTTCCTGTCAAAAACTAAAAAACAAATTCATTTTTATTTAATCTGTGATTGTGTAAACAGAACGCCATATTAAAACAGAATGCACTGTTGCCAAATAATTTTATAAATGACAGTAGCTTAGCCTGTTAACCGAGTGAGACGTATATATACGTCAAACGCAAATAATATCGAGTACGAAGTATACATATGTCATAGTCTTTTCATTTATTTTAATCATAAATAAAAAAATGATATGAAAACACGTCCCTCGGATGTGGCATACTAACAAGTTTTAAAGATAGTTATATGCTACCTAATTAAAAAAGGGTGTTTTCCAGTTAACATGTTAATAAACTGCAATTTACCTATTTCATGGACGTATAAGACATGGACTGTTCGTCTAATAGAATGTCGCGGTGAAGCTATTTGCATGATACGAAATGCGCATGGCTATTGAATGCAACCGTTAATAACGGTTTTTAGCACTTCTTTTAAAAAACTTTAACTATATATATTTTAACTATTTTAGCCATTTTGTGAATAATTCTATTATTATTTTTTAATAATAGTATTGATTTTTAAATGTAATTAACTTTAAATAACGAAAAACAAAATTTCAAAAATACAAAAAATGACAACAATCCTTGTGCATTTCGTATTTGATGCAAATAGCTTCACTGCGACTTTCTATTCGACGATCAGTCTTATATGTTCATGACCTTTGTTAATAAATTTCATGTTAAAAAAAATTCAACTAAAATTATAACTTCTTAAATTGTAATTTCAACTCAAATTTTGAAACAAATGTATAGCTTACTTTTAAAAAAAAGTAAAGAAAAATTGTAAAAAAATATATACAGCACTTATAACAGCAATATTTC
>AGDA01090003.1:0-10795 GCA_000281935.1 Mengenilla moldrzyki | reverse complement strand
TATATATATATATATATATATATATATATATATATATATATAACTTTTAATCCTTAAGGACAATTTACTCAGTAAAGAGTAGTTCACGGGCGACTATAAACGGTTGATTGTTTAAAAAAATGTTTTGATTGATTCAAAAATCTCCGTCCTAAACACTGAGGTCCAGTTCAAAATTGTACTTAAAAGTGTTGTTATATTTTTAAATATACTTACATTTTTAACATAAAACTTAAGTTAAGCAAATTGCTTAATTGAATCTTGACGGGATACTTTTAAAGCTTTTGTGCTTGACCATTCGACCGCGGTCGATATGTTGGATATCCCTGATATATATGATGCTAACGCAGAATGAATTGCCATTAAAAGAATTCGAAATGAAATTAAAGATTGAAAATTTCAACTTTGAAGTTCTTTTAAAAAACCCTAAAACGTTCGCTAAAGTAAACAGAGTAGGTTGTTTTTTCATGCATGGTCAAGTTGAAAACTTTTAAAATTGTGAAGTTACTTGTACGAAACAGCTTCAAATTGCTTAGAATTCTAAACACCATAATTTTTGCATATAACAAACCAGACAGAACACACAGCGATATCTATCAAATGCTTAATGTTTGATGAAAAAAACAATTGTGGAATGAGTGGTTTCATGACATTCTAGATTTTACAAACAGGTGTAAAATATGCAATCCAAATATTGAAAGTGGTAGAAAGCGTTATAGTTGACAGACCACTGAAGAAGAGTATCACTATTACGTATTTTTAGGAGAATAAAATGCTTAACGTTGGCCTGCTTGTGTTTGTACGCTTATACATTTATAACCATACTAATTTTCGTTTTATTACTGCTAATACCTTGAAGGCGTAACAGTGGTAGGAGCTACATTTTTTTTATATATGGGTGTATAAATAAATACAAACCTACAGAGTTATCATAGAATACAAACATAGAAGGAAAACATCTATTGTCTGCTCGGAAAAAGATTTCAAATTCCATTTGAAAAATATCATAAGTATTGCGTTCAACTATGACGTCATATTTGACGTCAAAATACAACTTTAATAACTTAATCATAGAAGAAAAATTGGTGATCTGTGATTTTCCGCGTAAAAACCATATTCACAGAATAAAAACTGTAATTTAATCTTAGCTCATAGTTTTCTTAGAAAGAAAAATTAACTGGCAACTAAGGGAGCTTAAGTACAATACTAATAACCTTAGTGTGAACAGTACGTTTTCCAGGAACTCTGTTTTACTCTAACAATAGCAGTTTTTCCTTTATATTCATTATTCTGTGCAACTTATTCAATTTGAAAAGAATTTGTGATCAGAGGCTTAGGTTTCTTATTCTTTTTAAATATTTTTAGCTCTTCATATACTAAAGTATTATAACTATTATGAAATTTAATAAACTTCTATTTTGAAATCTTAAGAGCCATTTTCGTTTGAATATTGTCAGAACTATATTTTATTAATGTATGGTAATTTTTCATTTTTTTTTTGCAGACGTATGCTTAATAATTCGTTTTAGTCGATTTTTCTTATAAAGAAAAATCTATTTTTATTATGTTCTTATCATCATCCAACAGTAAAATCTTCTGAACGATATATTTTGTTTGCGACTTCCTTTCATCAATAAAAGTAATATTAAATTATCCAACCATTTTTTATTGTCATCAATAATATTTTACCCTGAACTTCACTATCACTAATCCATATTTATATTTAAAAAGTGAGCATTGAACTAAATAGTAAAAGATTACAAACAAAATAATAAAAAAATATTAAAAATATATGAGTAAAAATAATACAATCAGTCCTCCTATAGTTCGGTGCTCTTAGAATGTGATTTTCGGATAACGCGAAGTTGAAATTGTAACAACTCTCCTACAATGCGGTACTTCTACAGCACAATTTCTGCTCAACAAATTCCCAATAGTTTTTTCCGTGCACCCAATGAATCATTTTAATTAGATATGTTTATACAAACATTCAATCTTATCTTTTAGCCATTTACGATATCGGTTTCAGTCATCTCAGAGCTTTTTACAATACGTTTCGTTGGTGACCATTCTTTATGAAAGTTTGTTGTTGTCACCTAATTCAAATGTATTTTAAAAGAAAATAAATGGGCGACAAGTTTTAATTTACAAGATGTGAAAAAAGAGCTAAAGGCTTCCCTAACGTTCCCATACTACAGTAAACTTTTTTTTAAATGGTAAGGATGTAGATATGCGAAAAAGAGAATTGAGAATTTGTGTTTAGTCTGTATGCTTATAATAATCAAAACACTGATTCTTCAAAAATGGCCGAAATTTTTTAAAAAGAAACAATACTTTTATTATTTAATAACACCATATTTCACAAAATGAAAACATTTCTTACCTAAAATATTTTTTATTTAGCACTAAAAATCAATCTTTTTACGAAATTAAGACGATTTTATAATAGTTATAAATTAATTTAATACAGGAGCAAAATTTTAATTCTAAGAGAAATAAATATATTTGTACTTTCTAAAAAAAATTAAGTATATGGTTTTTTTTTAATTCCTGAAATTGAATTATTGTATTAAATTTTACTAATTGCCAATATTAATTTTCTAATTGTCACTTTTTTTATTAAACTTTTTAATAAGTCTTATTAATTTTATTACTATTATTATTAACCATTTCTCTCAGTGTGAAAACAAATATTCTAAAAATGAGCCAAGCATACAAAATAAAGTATGAATTGAAAATTAAATTTATGAGACATACATAACTTACTTATGACGTAAATTTAAATACCAAATTTCAAAATTTTACGAATATTTAAAGCACTTAAACATAGTCTTTTCAAAAGAAATTTTAAGCAGAACCCTGAGCGTACTTGAAATCTAAACGCTAAACTTATATCAATTAGATTAGTAATTTAGAATTAGACATTAAACCTTTTTTTGGTGAGAAGCCTAGTTACGTTCTTGGTTAATCCGAGTTGCAACTTAGGTTACAACAATATTTGCCGAAATACGGTTACGACCATGTTTAATTTTAATTTTCCTTTTTAAATATTTGAATTTTAGAGCCACAAAGCAAAATCGTCTGTGTTTTGCTTGCTTTTGAAAAATGTTTAAAATTTTAAGTTTATTTTAGGTTATTTTTCTGCAGTTAAATCAGAACAAAGAATAGCTTACAAGCGCAGTGAGTCGCTTATATTAAGTATTTTTTAAAAACCGTTGTAAACGTTGTTTTTAGCCCTTCGTAATACAAATTAAAAGTAGTTAAGAAAGGTTACAACCAAGTTCGTTAAAATACAAAAAGTCAGAACCAAAGCTAACCAGGTTGCTCGTCAAAAAATCTATTGACATATTTAAAGTTTTAAATTGTATACAATTTATAACACATAAATTACTTAAACTCTTTACGTCAATTTATCGAAGTTTCTATGAAAAATTGACGAGTAATTTTTTACTCATACTTTCTTCTATTTATAATTTCATAAAAATAAATGGACTTCGTAAAAAGTTTTATTTCAATAAAATTTATAGATCAATTTGCTTCTTACAATATAATATATGTACAAGAAATGAATTTAGCAACAATGAAATATATCGACTTTACTTTATATTTTATTCATATTTAGTGTTCGAAATGTTGACAATATTAGTATAGAATAGGCTATAAACATAGTATCATTGCTCATAATTATGAATTTAAGTATTAAATTCTCATTTTTGGGTTAAACGAATTGTAATGATCGTATAAATTTCAATCTATACTAAAAGTTATATTACTGATATAATCATCAATTACCTAATTTATTGTGATTTAAGAACTAGGCAGAAAACATTTTATGTTTTTTTAGTATTTGATTAAGTTTTAAGCACATATTATATATTTAGAGTACACATAATGATTTTTTGTTTAAATTACTTTGTAGAAATTATTTAGTTATTAAAAAGAATGTTGTGGAAATGAATATTTTTTTTTATATTAAAAGTTAATTGAAACAAACTTCAAAATAATTGTACATAATCTCTTTTAATTATATTAATATTTTAAAACTGCGTGCATAGTAAATTCATACATATTAATGCTTCACATCTTTCATATAAAATGAATTTTAAATTTATTTACTAATTTTGTACATAAATGAACATAATCTTTTTGAATATTGATTCCATATACTTCGTAAATTATTTCAAAAATAGCTTAAGGGAAAATATCGACTTTTTTCAATATGTTAATTTGATCGTTATCATCAAATACTTTCATTTAGTTAAGGCATATTGGTACGGTAAATGATAATATGTTAACAAGGAAGAAAATTAATTTTTTGCGTACCCGAAAAATTTTCATCAGGGTGTGGTATTACAGGAACATTGCCAGGCGCCAGGATTTTTCAGTCAAAATTTATACGCGCTTTCCTTTTTGCTCCAGAGGATCATAATCTTATTCGAATTCAGTTTTAATCAAAATTTCGTCTTTGAAACAACAAGTTTTATGTTTTCATCAGTTTTCATACTGTAGTTTATAGGTGAGAAAAATACTTTTAAAATAATTTTCCTTTTTCCAGTTAATTAATTAATAATTATTACAGACAATTTTCATAAATAAGATTAGTAAGTTCTCCTCAGAGTGTTTCATGTTATTTTTTACTATCGATGAAGTAGAAAAAATGTAATTTCATTCAAGCAAAAACGTAACAGGTGTTAAAGTTTTCACTAATTTTTCCTTCATGTCAAAAATCGATTTTTTATGAATGAACAAGTTAAAAAATTACAATCTGCTAATTTATCTGTTTCCAATTATAATTAAAAGTAATACTCTCATGTGTAAATAATTTCTCCTTTGATGGTAAAATATAGTCGATTAAAATTTTGTTCTTGCTAAAAACAAGACTTTTGTGTATAAAATCATACATTATTAATTGCACTTTATTAAATTTTGAATAATTCTTTTTGCAAACGTTATATTATGGTTTTTGATAAAAAAATCAACACATAAATTTATATTTTTTAATAAAATAAAAATATGTTGTATACAATGTATAAAATTTGTTGTTTTTTTTTACCTGAAGTACATCTATGTAATTTTAATGTAACTTTCAAAATAAAAAAATCTGTTCTATTTACTTCGAAGCAAAAATTGTTGACATTTTCATATATTGTTTTAATGAAGACAAAAATGACAGCTATAAAACAAAAAATTACAAAAGTAACTATGAACAGTAAATTTGCAAGGGTTAAAAGAATAATTTTTACACCTCTTTATCATTATGTTCAATGATTATTCACTCCCATTGAAGTTTTAAATAATTACAAAATAAAAGTGTTACGTAAATGAAGATTAAGTAAAGAAAAAAAATTCTTTAAAAATTTTTTTAAACATTTTATACAAAAAAATAGTAAATACAATATTTAATAGTTTCTAAAAATAAAACATATGTTTCTTAAACATTTGGTTTGATTGTATTAACATTAATTTCTTGGTATTTATTTTATGAAAAACTTAATATATTAATGTTATTATTACTTGATGACTGCAGTTTACTCACGGTTGAAATCAGGACCATTTCTACCACTGTCTTAGGACTTAAGAGAAACTCACAAATAGATCTTCAAGTTACATTCAAGGAATTGTCGAACTAAAAATTAGTTCTTATTGGTTTCTTCGCTCACCGACATTTCGCTTTTCTAATTTTTAAAAACTATCGAAACACAATTGAAACATTACTGAATAGCTTTGAATGAGAAGTCACATAGTAAAAATCGTTTTTATCGATGATCAATCTTTAGGTTGTAAACACAAATTACCTAAATGAGCAAAGGAAAAAAACCCCTTTGTTTTTATGTTGGTACAAATTTAAACAAAAGTGGCGGTATCTTTTGACAAAACTTTTCGCAATGCTGCCAAAAAATACTTGTTTGTTTTTTTAAACATTACTTGGCACTAATTTCAAAATAAATAAATGTAGTAAAAAATTCGTCAACTATTTATTCACCGTTCTTTAATGTTTATTCAAAGTAAAATGCAAATATTTATAAGAAAATTATTTTAAACTGCAATGGCGATCATTTATAGCAAAAATAAAGTAGCGCCATTAAGTTTTAAATAGAAACGTTTTGCCGATCTGGATAATTTATGTTGTAAACTTGTAAGGAATCAGCTAAATACTATAATTTTCGTCGTTCTTGTTTAAGCAAAATATTGTAAGATTTTTCGGTAATAATAAAAACAAATTTATATTTTGAAACATTTTTCATGTCAGAAAAATGTGAGTTACAATGTAATAGTGTACGTTAATAAAACTAAAGCTCGCATTAAATATTCAGTCTAGATAGGCCAATGCTCTACACCAGTATTTCCCAACGTGGGTCCTACACCCCACAAAGGGGAAATTTGTTAGCTAAAGGGGGCAGTTCAAAAATGGACTCGACCAATTTTAACCCCTTTATTCCGGAAAATTTAAAAACAATGCTAGGTATCGTTGTCAAATTTAACAAAAAAAGTAAATTTTTAAAAAAACGCTGTAAATAATTGTTAGATATAATTTCATTTGTGACGTTACTTAAATATCAACTGAGCGATAAAAGTTTTCAAGTAAACTTTGTCGGAATTTTCGAGAGATATGTTAGTATGGGAGGCGTAAAAATTCTAGAAATGTTAAAAATGGGGCATGGCCTAATAAAGGTTGGGAAACACTGCTCTACACGTACTTCCTATTTCTATTATGTCTTCAGCAATATTTTCTTACCTGCACAGAGTGAATAGTCATATTTTGAGTCTGTTTTAAAACCTAAAAATTCTAGAGTTTAAGGAAAAGTTGCAGAACAACAATGATCATTTCTCCAAAACGTAATAAAATAATTGCGAAAAGTTGATCATTCATTCTGAAGAGTACAAAAAGTTTATTATTATTTTTTTTAATTTTTGGGACTTTAGTAAACAAATAATATCCGCGGTATTCAAAAAATTCACACATTTAAACATATGTTTACATGAAATTCGTATATTATACGTTCATTAAATGTAAAAAACACATACGCGCTTCTTTATTACTTATAAATATTTAATATTGTTTTACTAGCTAGAAATAAAAGTTTATTAGACGTTTTTTTCTATAATAAACGTTTATTAAAAATAGATTAGTCAAATTGTACTTATAGATAGGAAATCGAGAATTCGTCTCGTTTTGATTTTGATTCTGATTCGAGAGACGAGATATTGTCCTGATCTCGTTTTAAACGTTGCGACTTATGTCTTAATTTCGAGACAAAACGAGATAAGAAATGTTTTTAAAACGACATCTTATTTCCCATCTATAATTCTTCAATACGAAATAATGTCAATAATGAGAATGATCATGTATCATGATCAGGATTAGAAAGACACATTTTATTACAATTTACCTCTTTACAATTTAATACTAAAAATAAGCCCCATAAACAACTTAACATTAATCACTTTATTTATCAAAGTAAACATAAATCAAATATTTATACACATATAAATACATTGCGTAAAAATAAGAATCAATATTGTTTTTTAGCAACAGTCTTTATATACTTGATAAATTAGTGCGGAGTTTAAAATTCTTTGTAATGTCAATCTAATTGACCATTAAATATAACGTGAAAATTATTTCCCTTTTATTTCACTCTTAATTAGTTAAATTCTTATTTTTTTACGCTAGTAATTTTTTCAAGTGGTATCCTTTTATTGTTTTATTAAAAAAGGGAAGCAAACAGGAAATGTTATTTGATTTCGTGGTAAAAAAATAAAATAAAAAAAAAGGAAGCTGCAAAAAATATTTCATTTTTTGACAAAAGTAGAAATGTGAAAAAGTTGCAAATTTATAAAATTTCTTTTCGCTGTCATCTATATTTGTACACGAATATAAGTATACACACTTCAACCGCTCATATAAAATATTTACGATAAAATAACTGTTGAAAAACTCTTAAAATTTTATGTCTACATCTTTCTAAAATTAGCATTAAATAAATATTAATTATGTATAATCTATTTTTCCAATTTTCAGTACTTGCCATTTTGGGCGACTAAATTGGAAAACGAAATTAGTTGTACAAATCTTTCTCACTCAAAACAAAAGAATTAATTTAAGATTACATTATTTATAATTTGAATTTATGACGCCATTATCCTAATTTCTTTCGTTTACCCTAAATTCTTGAGATTTACTTAGTTTACGATCACTTTAAACCATTATGATTGTTTTTGACTGATAAGTATCGAAGGAATAAAAGCCTTTTATTGAAAAGATTCTCTTTTTAACTCTTAATACTGATTTCGATTCTTCAAATCATCCTGTTGTTATGACAACGGGAATAAGCTGTAAAAGTGGATACTCATTCAATTCCCAAAAAATTTTCTTTTCTCCCTTTTTTTTCGCAAAAAAGTAAGTGACGTCAAAAATTGTAAAGTTACTCAATAAAACTTATTTCCGAAAATTAACCTACATTTCAACTGTTCCTTTATTAATTCTCACGTTGTTGTTGATAAGAGTATAACTTTTTTCATTTGATCATATGACACCTACTTATCAAACTTTTTACTTAAAATGTTTATTTTATTATACACAGAGTTTTAATTTAAATATATATTGTTTTACTAAATAATTATACTAGGCTTATTTTTTAATCGAATTTTTAAATTAAGAAGAAAATTGGGCAAAATTAATAACTTATTTCAATATATTTTAATTAATTCACTCGTTACGGAAGCCAAGCTTTAATAAGGCAAGACCACTTGTCAGATGCAGAATTTTAAATATTTACGCTGCATAATTTAAGGTAACAAATGGAATTCAACCAAATGATTCTCAAAATGTAATTAATTTGGCAAAGTAATTTACTGTTTTTATAATATATGGGCAATCTTTTTGAGAATGGCTTTGAGAGGTATTATTAGTTTCTTTTATATGGTTCATACAAAATTCGAGTTAAATGGAGAGGAAAAATTTTTTTATTAATGCTTATTAGTTATAGCTTTTTATGCATTATTTCTCACTGTTTTGTACTAGTTTTGCCCAATAATATTATAAAAAATTTCAAATTATCGAAGTGTTTAAATACTGACAAATTTTAAGAAGTGACTGCGTACATTTTATAAGTATAAATCAACTGCTTTTTATATATTTTAAGTATAAAAAAATTGGCTATATATTCTACACTGAGAAAAATTGATAGTAAAAAAATGATAACACGATTTTTTTATTATAAGTATAGTTTACTTCAGTATAACTATTCATCTATAAATGCTAACAATTATATACTACGATAAAAAACAGATAGTAGTGCTAACAAAATTGATCATTGTCACATATACAAATATCAGTATAGTTGCAAAAATTATCAATTTTTCTCATTATGTAAGTATTAATAACACTAGGGAACAAAGGTCATTCCCCGGAAACAACGTATATATTTCCTGAATGCCCAAGTACTACTGATCCCAAAACCAAAATATTTTTGAAAATCTTGAGGCCAATTTTTAAGGAGGAAGGAAAACGCATTTTTCGAATATAAAATTTTTTTTCTCCGAAACGATAAGGTCTAGAGAATTTTTTTTACCCTTAAAACAATCAATCAACCCTTGTTAAAAAGTGTACCAAAAATTATAAATATACGTTAAAAGGAGGGCTCAGGTTAGTGTATTAAAGTTGAAAAACGGGCAAAAAATGGTGTTTCTTCAAGAAAATAAAAGTTTCATTTTAAAATAATTGAAAAAGTAGAGCTAATACAGAAAATCTAAATACCTCAGAATAAAATATTTGAGTTACTTGTTGAATCGCAAAAAGAAAATTTTCTTTTTATGAGGTGAGATTTTTTCTAAAAATTTTTGAAAATCAACATGCAAAATTCAGGTACAGGCTGAAAACGTGATATTGGGCCAAGTAGTCTAAATATTTAAAAGCAACTTATAGACATTTAAACCTGATTTTTTTAAATCATTGATTCAAAAATGTACGCGTTTACTCAATTACTTTAGATGGGAGCAGATAAGAGTGGCCAGGGGATGGGAGGTTGTGTCCCCTTTTTTTTATGTCTCGGTTATCTGAGTTTAAGATATTTTTCCTACTTTGAAATTTTTAACTATGATAGCAAAACCTGCTAAATGGTTCAGATAGTAGTTTAAGGGTCCAGGGGTCCTAATAATGTAGTTTATATTCACTTCCTTTCAGTTTAATATTCTCAACTCGTAATTAAGTGGCAAAATTAAATATAAGGGGCAATTCAAAGTTCGAAAAATTATTTAAGCCGGGTACGAAGAGAGGGGAAGGGGGTTAGAGGTCCTAATTTTTATTACCACTTTATTCAGTTTTAAATTTTAATTTTATCAAAAACATTTAAACTATACTGACGGGTTTTCAAATATCACAGATAATAGCTTTGAGGGATCGGGGGTCCGAATAATTTAATTCATATTTTTGTTGTTTGTGTTCCTTTCTTTTTGATGTGAATATTTTAAACGCATAACTAAGTCGCAAAATGGAATTTTTGGATCAAGATATAGTCTAGAAAATTATGTGGAAATGTGAAGGAATTCAGAAAGTTGAGCTCTTTGTCCTTCTTTGGAATCTACTAGAAGTAACAATACGTGTGGTCCTTGAATCAAGTTCGTATTGACTACATTGTTTCTGAACCTTATATTTTTCTATTAGAGAGGAGCAATAACACTAGTTCTTTTTTTTCAATGTGGCTGTCGACTTAACAATTGCATAAATATCCCTTGAATTATTTCTTTTAGAATTGGCACAAAAAGATAATGATTTTTTAGGCACTTGAAAACATTT